>JADLZL010000624.1:0-59232 GCA_015844335.1 Chrysopogon serrulatus
TCTTACAGCAGATCACCTGATATTGCTGCTATATATTGAGAGATTATTAGCCATGCAGGGGCTTAGACGCAGGCCAGCCAGAAGGCCAAGAACACAGTGATGAAGTGATTGTATGGCGAAGCAGAAGAGTGAAGAAGATGTAGGGAAAGGTCGGGCAACAAATTGGAGGGGACCTAGCTAGCAGCATGCGATGGGTTTTTATGCCCAGCCTCCATGAGGAGGGTAGTGAGCCGAATGATGAGCAAGTGCAGATGATGAAAAGATATACTCCTATACTACATATATGTAGTACAAGTATTTCTCTCTCTCTCTCTCTCTCTTCCTCTCTCTCTCTCTCTCTCTCTACACACACACACACACACAACAGTTGGATGGATGCATGCATGGTCGGCATAGAATAGTGGGGTAGGTCGAGCGTTTTTGCGGATGAATATGACCACTCCTGCTCCTTCAGTTAGTAATAACTGCAACAATTATCAGAAATTTTGGCAGCCGTCTTGGTACACTGATGATTGAATAACATATAGATAAATAATATTGATTTGTCAACAAAACTGCAACCACAAAGTTTTCCTTTTGCTACAATAATTATTATATTCTGCAACAGATCGATCGAAATGGCTGTTATTGTTGGATACGTGTAGAATAGAATGTGTTTTTAGAGAGAGACAGACAGAAGGAAGAGGAGGAAGACGACGAGGATCGGAAGGCGTTGGAGACCTGGGCAGCATCGGGAGCAGGAGCGCAGAATGTGTGTGCCTAGAAAGAAGTCTGAGAGGCCCGTACAAAAGGCTTGGAGTTTCTTAATCGGGAGCACCTTGCACGTAAATCTGTCTGCAATCTGAAGCCCAGTTTCTTAATCGCGCCGGTCCACTCCCCTTTTCTTAATTAATTAACCATGCATGCATCCAACGACGCCGGCCGCCGGGCCGGCCTCTATCTGTTTCTGTCTGTGTGCGCGTGCGCGTGTGTGAGAACAAGGAAAGAAGAAAGGCAGCCGGCCGGGCAGCAGCAGCTAGCGGGCAATCAGAACACCTGCTACAAAGCGGGGACAGCGGCGCCAAAGCGGCTCTGCCGTGACACCGGCGCAGGGGACACGCCCCGCATAGGGTTGCTCTACCTGATCTCGTCTTTCCCTATCATCATAATTCCGGTTTTTTTTTTTCTCGCATCCTCCCTTAAGCTTCGTCGTCTCTTCCTTCCTAGTACCTTTTGCACCATGCATCATCTAGTATGATCTCTCTCTCTCTCTCTCTCTCTCTCTCTCTCTCTGCAGGCTGCAGCAGCCCAGCAAACTGCATCCATCCACCCATCTGGAGTGCTATCTATTAGCGAAAGAGCCTTCGATCAGTTTTCTGTGCGCATGAGCATCTTCTACAGTATTACTACTCCATTCCATGAATCATTATAAAACCTATACTATATATTCCACTAGCTACATACTCCAAGTCTCCAGTACATATATCTAGGTCAATTGCTTTTGAATTGAACCGTGATAATAATTCATATATATAGATATGGGGGGTTCAAACTGATGTGAGAATGGACCAGCAGCCAGCCAGAGAGCTTCTTCCCACATAGGATGATTATGATATGTGGTTCCACGCGAACAAAAGCGAATGCATGCAAAAGGGGAGAAAGGAATATAGCTAGCTACACTGGTTGACGTGATGATAGTTGATAGGAGGGGGCTCAGGTGGCGTGCCACGCCCTCACTAATCAGATTCCCACGCGCTAACCCAACAAAATCATCCCTCCCCACACTTTTTACCACTCCGGCCGGGTGAAACAGCCATCCATCAGCGTCCTCACCGGTTAGTTACCAGCTGCGCGGTCAAACTGGGGTTGTTAACGACACGAAGGCATGCTTATAGCCCTACGAATCATGATGCCGTATGTATAGTACAGTATATAAGTATATGTACGTAGTACACTGCACATACAAAAATAGGTTTATATATGTATATCCCATCTCAATGACTCATCTCAATGGGACGACGGATGATGAGCAGCTTGCTAGCTAGTCGGTGTAAGTAATCATGGTGTGGACGTGGAGGGAGAGCTAGAGGGCACACATGCAGAAAGGAGACACCCCTCGCATGTTTCGCTCCTGCCCGGCATGAGCGGCCGTCGAAACTTTCGGCCGGCGCTGCCTTGTGTAGCCCGCCCGCCCGCCCCGTGCGTTCGGCCACTTCCACTTCACCCCTGCACTGCACATGCGTGGAGACAGTTATTATATACGCACAAGAGTAGTACGCGTAGCTTTCTCCCACGCCAAAATAAGCGGAATTATGCCCACCGTCCCCCGCCCCGCTCGCAAACGACGCCATCATGATCATGGATTCCCTCCTGCAATACCCCGGCCGGCCGGCCAGCGGCCCTAACGCCCAGCAGTGCTGGCGGCCAGGGCCAAGCCGCCTGGCGCCTGATGAGCCGACTCGCGTATGCCCGGTCTGTCCGTGATTTTTTTAACTATACTAGCGAATATGCTTGTGCGTCATAGTGGGCGAAAACAGTCAACTTAGTAAGAAACGAAGATGGAAATGGTACATATCGATTGCTCTATATTTTACACTTTATGTAAGACTCAGGCTACAATTCATAGAGAAAAAAGGGTCTACAATTATTCCTTGCGAGCTGCACATTTTAAATCACCAGCAGTCTCCGTGTTCACCCCGTCGACCGACGGGTTGGATATGTGGCCTTGCCTCCAAGGCGAGGCCAACGCCCCTCCTCTCCCTTCCCGCTACTGAAGCGGCCGGACTAGGTGTCTGGCTGCTGCTGCAAGGAAGGCAACAGTGATGCTTCTTCTTTCTTTCTTGCCCGGTGTACTCAAAGCGATGCTGGCCATTCTCGGTTCAATGAAGCCAGGACAAACCTGCGGCTTATGTGATATCCGGTCTAGTTTGAAATTTGGTCCATATCTATCCCTAATACTAAAGAGGCACCCATATACATGATAATGAGAGTTCAAGATTCTCTAGGGCGTCCCCGGCGACTAGGGAAAGCATGAATATTCACATCACTTCACTTTCCTCCCAGCAAATAACTGGACAATATTCTGTCGCCTTTCAGTTTTTTAACGCAACTGCAAGGGCATCTCTCCCTCAAAAGTTGCGCTAGCAGATGAGGTGCAGATGCAGGACGTTTCTCTGAAATTTTTTGGGTACCGATCGCCTGCACTCCAGCACTTCGAAAAAGCTGTGGGAGAACAAGTTAAATCGGCGATGTGTATCTTCTGTGCAAATGCTTCCGCAGCTGCACAGTGGCAACTAGGTAAGAGCATGACACCGGGAAGCAGAGACAGAGTAAAAACTGGATCTAAATGACTTGCGCGGAATAATCAGTCAGGCGGGCCACCTGTTGGAACAAAGGAATTTTGCAAAAATTTCCAGTAGAAATCAGTGAAAGGCATTCTGCAAGAATTCCCACGTAATTCATGGGAAAGAAAAAGAAATCCAGCATTTCGAAGGGCGCTTAACAGGAAATGGAAAAGAAATGGTAGCTCCAACATATCAAAATTGTGTTTACCTCTTTCAAAAAAAAAAAAAAAAAGTGTTTACCACAGCACCAGAATAGCAGACTCGACAGGGTGAGCTAAACATATAGCTCATCCTCCAGGAAAGAAAAACTCAAAGGGTGGAAAATAAATAAACTCCAAACGTTTGAATTAGTGGACAGGTATATTTCAAGCACCAAAAGCCTAGTTAGTAGTTACTTTTCACCAAAAAAAAAGACTAATATTTGGAGCACCAGAATGCCTAGCTACTTTTTTACCCATAAACAAAATAACTATTGTGAATCCTTCAATCACCTGAATGAAAGGGATTCAGGCGGGTGTTAAGACTCAAGTAGAAGTTAGCTAGTTTGACAGGCAAACTGAGAGCATCTTCGGAAAGCAAAAGATGTGATAAAAAGGCAGTGAATACAAACTAGGATAAAGTTGACAAGGAAATCTAGGCCAGTATATGCTCAATAGTTTGACTGGATGCGCTCTATGGTCCCTGGGGACGCAATTATTGCGTGTTGTATGGAACCTAAGAATGTTTCTGTTATGGTGCGTGCAAAACAAACTCTGGATGTGTTCTTTGAGTGGATTGGTGATTGACTGGCTGGCATTACCCAAAAAATTTGGCGAGAATCATTATAATCCCTAGTCTAGGTAAAACACTATAGGCCCTATAGTGTTTTACCTAGACTAGAGATTATAATGAAGAGTCTATCCGATAAGGTTTCCAATAAATACACATAAAGATTGTGACCCAAGCGGCCAGGCTTGACATACAGACAAGGGGAAAATAACAAAATGAAAACTTGATTGAATAAACTGGTGTGACCTCTTAACCTCCAAATGACAATACACTCAGCACAGCAGATGCAGATGCACACAAATGATTAAACCTGCTACACAAGTACAACCAAACACACCAATAATCATACGCATAATATGCACATCTAAAGGTTTAGTCCTACCTTGACTGTTTAGGGTAGGCTAGAATAACATATATATGGTTTCTAGAGTCCATTCACCAACCCCAGCCGGTTAATCCTTTTATGCGAAGTGAGGATAAAAGTCTAAGTGGGATGGTGTAATACCCCGAGTCTTCAAACACAAAAAATCTAAACTTTTTAAAATTTTTCCTGCAATTTGTGAATCATGTAGCCACTAGGTTAAATGTAAGCCAAGCGCAGGAGAGTTTGCTAAGAAAACAGTGCATACATATAGACTAGTGCAATTTGCGGCGCCATTCTTGCGGCGTAAGCGAGCAAATTGTGGCTCGTATTAATGACGAACATATTTTCGTGTGTAGAATATGTAGGCTATATAGTAGGACCAAGGAGATATATACATAGGTATATATGACAGTTGTACACTGATGTATATTACATATAGTTTGTTCTAAATGGAAAATCACAGTAGGTTGACATAGGGCTATCGCGTGAGGGCAAATAAGCACGCCAAGGTTTACATGCAGTGTCCACATGTATAAAAAGGTATAGTTATAAAACCTAACAGAAGTCAGCAGCAAATAAAATTAAGTGACAACAGAAGCTGGCAGCAAATAAACATAACAGAGTTACAGAGACTCCAATCTGTATAAAAGGTATAGTTATATAACAAACCACTGAAACAGTAGTAATTCATAAATTTTAAAGAACATGGACTGCTTCATACATTCTTACAAAACTCCATGATGGATGGGTGACTGAGATTATTTGACATATGCTCAGCCGACCAAGCTAATAACATGAGTAAAGAGTAACACAGAGGCTATTTTTATCATAGTTGCAACAAGAATCATCCACGCCTGTTTTCAGGTTCGCATACATAATCCGCTACATATATGTCAGGCCAGTGTAGCATCAAAATCTCTCTTCATCTGTCCAGAATTTCCAATAGCACTGAAGTCTTAACACAGTTTTGATCGCTCTGAGTAGCGCTTTCTCCCAAGTACCTGATGGAGAAGTGAAAACATTGTATATTGTTTCATCTTGTGACCACCTCTGATAATTTCATTTCATCTAATATATCACCATAGAAGATAATTTAAATTTTTCACGGTAAAGCACACGAACCAATCATTGCATGATAGAGCATGCATAGCAAATTTTCATTAATCGAAGATTTAGGAAGCTATTCATGAGTTCACACCTAGCTGGTCTTGAGAAGCACTTACATTTGGTGTAAATCCCAAATCTGCAGTGCCCATGGCCTTAACATTAACATAAAAAGTCCCAGCACCCAACCATTTGTCGCCATTGATCACATACATGGTGAAAAAAAGGTATGCATGGAATTAATTTCTGAGTTAGAATGATGTGACATACAAAGAAAAAGAAAAAAAAGGTATACCATAGCAGATAATGAGACAATTAAGTGAAAGTAAATCACTTATAGAAGAGTGCATCTGCAAAAAAAAGGTAGAATCACCCCTGGAAGTAAAATCAACCGTCGAGTATTGATATTTTCATCTTCAATTTTGTTGAGTTCTTTTTCACATGTGGGCCAAATGGGGAGATGTAAACATCTAAACATACAAACTAAGGCTAGACAATGGGTGGTTTTATAAAGCAGAAAATTAGCACTTAGCAGCACAACAGAAGTAGAACATATATAGCAGGCTGGTTACTAAAAAATACTTAAACAGGCAGACAATTAGTAGGCTTAAAGGCTAACCAACACACTATGTTGCGATCTACAGGAGGCTGATAAATAGGAAACTTCGATGATTTTTCACGGCGCCCATCTTTCATAGTAAAGAAAGTAAAATCATAATTCTAAAGTGAATGAAAGAAAGCAAATGAATTCTGAAGCAAACAAGAAAGCAGAGTTAGGCATGGAAAATCTAAAGAGAAAATTAGAGATAAAAATTTAGAAAGAGTGCGTGCTAAAAAAACTATGCATGAATATTGCCGAATGAAAAATAGTACTTGCATTATTGTCAGTGTATGCATACAGATGCAATTACATTATCATCAGTGTATGCTTACAGCTGCAGTTGCATTATTGTCAGTGTATGCTTTGCATGATTTCAGCTACAGTTGCCATTATTGAAACAAAGTTCAATTTTATTATCCAACATATTATTAAATAATGCCATGGGAGGGAGTTTTATGCCTCAAAGTGTGGGGAAGCAAATGCATATATTATCTCAGGCTTTGAGCCAAACAGATCCTTATTAGTACAAAAAATGAAATGGTACAGATTAATAATGGAGCAGATAAATCTATCTATCTGTGCATTCCATCCACGTTTGTAGTTGCTCAAAAACTATGAACACGGGGATCAAGTGCATAAATCATAGAAACAGCAGATGGACAATAGTAGGTTTGTAAAGCATAATGACATGAAGGACATCAGGCCATTGAAATAGCAAAACCAAGAAAAGCACTTCACCCTTAAAAAGGAAATGTAAAGGAAAAAGCCTAAATGGGCAAGTAACAATAGAAAGGTATAAAGACTCACTAATATCTTAATGTCATGATTTCCAACAAATCCAGCCTATGAGAGCATGCTGATGTCCAAAGGAAAAGGTAGCTCAATTTGTCAGGTGCACACCATGTACAGCAAAGAGGAAGATAAGGATAGTTATAATGCTGAAGAGAAGAGTAAATAAATAGAGCCAGAAAAATCAAGGTTAAATAAGCTGAATGCTAATCAATGATGCTAAAATTATGGACTACCACAATTCAGATTCATAGGGTTTTTTTGCAGTCAGTATTGAAAAAAAAAAAGAATAGGCACGAAGAATATATGAACCCATATGAACAACAGCAAAACAATGAAAATAAATAAATGTACACACAAAAGGGAATCATAAATTGGCATATCAAAGGTAAAACTGAGATGTTTAAATTTACACCCAAGGAGACATTTTTGGAAGAAAACACTAAGATTGTGAATGAGCTTGATAAAAAAAAAGCGTTTGATGACACTCAACCAATCTGTACACACACAAACTGAATCCTTTTGTCAGTACAGATATTTTTGGTCTGTAGTAAATGGCTTTTGAGAAAGCCAATAAGAAGCAGCAGTAGGATTTAGCACTTTTCTACTATTTAAGGATCCAAAAATTGAATGAGTTCCTGTAAAAGAAAGAAAGAAAGAAAGAAACTGCATGAGTAGCAGATGTTCTATCACAGCTACACCAAACCTGACCTTGTCAAATATGCATGAGTACAGAACATAGATAATTGACAAAGAGCCAGAAAAGTACTATATTACTTGGGATTGTAGTATATGTGGAAAAGTTTTTTCGTGGCTACAGCCTGGGCAAGATCTCCCAGACTGCTATGACTTCAGCACTGGTTATGTGGTGCAGGAATAGGAATTATAACTTTTATCTGGGGTCCTCCATGTACTCCTAGTTGAAGCACTCCATCTTCACCTATGGAAAAGGATGGAAATCTATATAGAAGTGAAGGTGCAAATATGCTGAACTCTATAATGACAAAATGATCTGAATGCATACCGAAGGAAGAGAACTGCATCTCCAGAAACAGACTTCTTACTAACAAATGTGCTCCATCCAGTGGCCAAGAGATGCCTTCATGGCTGGCCTGTGACAAGCAGGACTATCAGGAACTGAGGACCACAAATTGTTGACTATAGTTATTAAAAATCCAATATCATCCATTCTCATGTATCTTGCATACAGTAACAAACATCAGTTTGGCTGTTCGTAAGTTGCATGATCTTTTGTTGATGTATAGGCTGATTTTATAACCTCTTAGATTAATTGGGACATCTATTTTTAGAAATCTGTTTAATTAACAGACTGAATGCAAATACAGTAGCGTCCATTAGTTGGAAATTAAAAGGCAATATTTGGTCAATTATTACTGAAAATTCATACAGTCAAATGAGCAAAACTAAATAACCATATTTATTAAACTGCAACTGACAAATAGGAATAGAGCAGCACACACTGAAGTGAAAGAAAATAAAAGAAGAGAATATATGACAATGAAGCCTGCAAGGCATTGCATAGAACAATATGAGGGGATGCACAACTAACCTTAACCAAACTCACTAATCGGGGTGTTATGCTTGCTGCCATGTGTTGCTGGAGTCCTTATGAACAATTCAAAGGAAGATTAGCTGAGAGAAAAGCATTGTTTGAAAATGGAACATATGAAAGTAATTAATACTTTCGGTATTTATCTGTTTCCACCAAGCAACCAGCTCAGCAACGTAGGCAGCTCTTCTGGGGTGTGGTATCCGCAACTTGGTAAAAACACAGATACATAATTGTAGCATGCAGTTCAAGTATTAGTTCTAAAAGCATTATAATCAAAAGATCAAGTACTATGGTTCATCTAGGCTGGTTGAAATAGACTAACTTTGCTTCTGATGCATATATGACCTCTTAACATCCAATGACCTCTTAACATCCAATAAGTAGTAAACTAATATGGAGATGACACAAAATCTTATTATATGCAGATATGCTTCTAAATGGGACCTGCAGGTTTCTGAGAATCACATGTGGAACACTGTCTAAATTGAAGCACATCATTTTTTTTAGATTTCATCATAGATGGCTGAAATGCAAGGCTTGAAGATTTGAACGGTACATGTAGCAAGTAGCGTTGTGGTGACTTATTTCTGACGAAATATCATGTATCTATGGAAAGTATCTATCAGCACGGACAATAATTTTAGAAAATTGAAATGCAAGTAAAGCATGTCATCTGAATATAGTATAACTACTATAATAATGGTGGGGAATGAAAACATGGCAACAGTAATATAAATTGGTAATACAAACTGGACAGAAAGCATCTACTGAAATTGGAACATGCGAAGGTCAATACAGAAGAGGAAACAAGAACCAATTTTTTTGTACATTAGGTAAAAAAGAACCTGATAGTCTGCTCAAGGGCACGATTATTGATAGAAAAATGTTTCTTTCCTGACATAATGTTGAAGAATAGCTGATGATAGTGATCTGTGCCAGGCAAAACAAAATATTAGTTCTCATATAGTCCACAGACTGGAATATGACAGAAGAAAAGGAAACAATGTTGTTGAGGGACTGCATTATTCTAGCTGAAACATAGGGAAGGAGCCTCTTTGAATGCTGATTTCCCAGCTTAGCCATTTCTCACATATAGAAACTGTCATCTATAATCCATCCAAGCTTACTAATGACATGCATGTCTGTTGTCTCACAAACACAGTTCCAATCCTAATAAATCAAACCAAGGTAAAACCAGGTAAGATGGCAAATAAAATCTTCCTCTGACGTCTGAACTGATAGAAGCTTTACGTGCAGAAATTCCTGACAATGTATTCACATGTTGTTGGCACAAGACTCTAAGTATAGCAGTCAGACAATAGAGACTTTAACTATGGAACAATAGAGACCCTTTTCGTTCAGCTAATTGCAAAACCATTTTGGATGTGCAAATGCAAATTAAAGAGCACATATTGTCTAGCTAAATCTGAAGCTGTTTTTAGTGCAGATTAGTAAGAAAGTAAAATGTATGTAAATTAAGCAGCACATATAAAAGTGCACTCATCACTGCAGGTGACCAAGATCCAAGCAGTAGAGTAGAAATCATCAGAGATGCACACTAAGGAACCAAACAAATATCATTCACATGGTCACTGCTCAGATGTATGGCGGCTAGGGTTTCCTCGAGCACAGTCAAACGTTTCGGACACATATATATCGTCGTCCACAGCGAAGAGGAACGAGCCTCCGGGAGTGCTGGGAGAGAGAGAGATCCAGTAGGGAGAGAGTTAAGAAGAGAGGGAGGGAGGGGCAGGGAGCAAACCGAGGAGGCAACGACACGAGGAACATTGAAGCGCGTGGGGCCAGGCCATGTCAAAAATTTGGAGGCAACGACGCGCTTCAATGTTTGAATCTTCTCTAAATTTTTTCTCTTTTCTTTCCTCCAACAGGCTCATTCCTCTTTTCCCCCTCCAAACCGGCCCATCCTGCGTGCAGTAGCCACGCAGCCCAGGCTAAGGCCCACTCAGCCCCCCTCTCCGGCCGGCCCACACGCGCTACCCTCGCCCACCGCGGCCGGTAGAAGCCACCGCGTGCGCTCGTGTCCCAGCTAGCCCACGCCCGTGCAGGTGGCCGTGCCCCTGGAAACCCTAGCAAGGAGCGGATGTGCCCTGTGCAGCCGTCACCGCCGCCCGGACTGGAGCGCCCTCGTGCCCTGTTTCAGTGTTCGCGCCCGCACAATACATGCCGCGTGTCCCGAACGCCGCATGGGCGCTAAGGATCGCTGTTGACGGTGGATAGCGTCAACTTTTTATATATCAAATGGCATGAGAAACACATCAATATCTAGAAGGCTAGAGTTTTATCTAACAATTTCTATGAGTTTTGGTGATTTATCAATTTTTAGGGACTAATCTAGAAAAAAGCAAAAAATGGATTTAATCATTAAAATACATCACGAAATTATCCGCAACTCAGGAATACTCCACCGAACTCTAGAAGGATCCAGAAGACACCGGAGCGAAGGGGAAGGGGAGACACCTCTAGGTGGGGCCGGCTGGCCCCACCAATAGTGCCGCCCGGCCTCCCCCTGTGGGGCCCACATGTCATCTTCTGCTACCTTCCACCGCCTTTGAGGATCAATCTCAGCCCTATGTGAAGTTGGTTTGATCCAACGGTCGTCGTGCATCCCACCAGACTATAAATAGGGGCCGGACCCCTCACAAAACTCTAATTCATTCAATACCTCATTCAAGTCCTCTGATGATCAAGTCATCTAGAGTTTAGAAGCCCTAGTTCATTCAAAGCCTCTCTAGTTCATAGTTTAGCCTAGTTAGATTTAGATTGGAAGAAGTCAAATTCTTCAGCGAGCTTGGATTCCCGAAGTTGTCAAGAAGAGAAGGGTTTGGTATAGTTCTCAAGTTCTCTTCTTTCTTATTGTAATATCTGTATTTGTACGATTATTACTAGCAATATTATTCTTCATCATTATGTTCTTGATTATATTATTCATTGTCTACTTCAATATGTCTAGTATAGCTAGTTTGCTATTATATTCATGCATTGGTTTGTATAGCGCTCATCTATTCAATTGTATGGTGAGTGGTAGGTTGTATGTAGGCATGGGGCCTAGATGCATTACCTATCTGCGGATATCCTCGGTTTGTCCGAATTAGGTGAGGTAGATTGTGGATGTGATAGATCCATTGAGTCCTTTGTAGGCCTCCCCCCGTATGGTGGATTGGTAGAGTGGGACTGTCAGGTTAAGAGTATATTTATATACATGAGGTTTCTGTACTCATTTTTTTTCCTATACATTGCCCCGATGTGTTTGGAAATTATGATAGTATTACTTAACAATAATTGTTAGACATACTTGCACTAGTTGACGTAGCTTTGACTGTATCTAGAATACTTAGGAGTTATTTCTCTATATTTGGGTTAGACAACATTAACATGCTAGATTGCTCGACGAGTGAATTAATAGTATTTTATCATGTGATCATATTTATCACTTATCTATTTATCTTTATCTTGTGACATATTCTGTTTTGAGGAGAGTTTGACATTGGCTACATCTCTTATTCACTTTGCATATAAGTGTTATCAATACTATAGATTATGGGTTTAGCCATACCTTCTAAGTGGTAGAATATAAATGATAACCTGGTAATACTTTAGGTAAAATACTATAATGGTATAATTATACGTCCACTTACGAGAATCATTCTCAATATATATATTATCTTTATTTATTTCTGTCTAGTCACATAAAATGATAGATTAAGTTTAGTACCAATAATTATTCCTAGCTCTACGATTGGGGATGACAACCTAGTTCCATGCTTACGAGTAAAGGTAAGCGATAAGTGACTAGTTGCTAAAGACAAATTAATCAGTACCATACATCTTGTAGCGTTGTTATTCTGATGACGCTATGAGATGCCAACAAACATTTTTGGCGCCGTTGTCGGGGAAGGTTAATAAACTTAGGAAAGTACTGATAACCATATGCATCATGAATAAGATCAATCACCTAATTTACCTCTAACTCAAACAGGCTTACCCTTGTTTCATCGGCTTGTGTATCTTATGCGGGGTAATGAATGAACAGTTTTGATCTCCCAGATAATTACACTGAAGATCCAGAGAAACTTTTAAGAAGAAAAAAGTTTGCAAAGATGAAGGATATTTTTGAATCACTATCAAGAACACCCTCCACTGAAACTTGTTCTGCACAAGAGTAAGCTCCATCATCCGTAGGAGAAGAATTAAAAGCTAACTTGACACTAGTGTTTGAAGCTATGGCTAAGAAGACACTACATGAGTTTTCTACACCAACAACTGCCAATATCCGTACTGGGCCTAATGTCAACATTAGAGATAACGGATTCGAGCTCAAGCCTGCGCTCATCACTATGGTGAAAGCTAATCAGTGTGGGAACGCATATGAAGATACAAGTGCACACTTACAACACTTTCGAAGATATACAAAGCATCTTCACAATCAAAGACATACCAAAAGATGCCATCCTACTTCGCCTATTCTCATTTTCACTTTTGGGAAAAGCAAAACAGTGGTTCTATGCAAATAAAGCTACCAACACTACTTGGGACCATTACTCTACTGCTTTTCTGGCCAGATTCTTTCCTACAGGCAAGACCAATGCGTTGTGTGGGAAGGTTTTAAGTTTTCAACTGCAACATGATGAATCATTCGCCAAGGCATGGGAACATTTTCAAGATTACATTGCAGAATATCCTCATCATAGAATGGAGGATTGACTATTGATATAGACCTTCTATCACGGACTAGTCTCTAGTACCCGTGAGTCTATGGATCTTTGCATTTGGAGGAGCTTTCTTGTCACTTAAGCTCGCCGATGCAATAGCACTCATTGAGAAGATGGCCTCAAACTAAAGCTGGAATGAGGAACGTACTCAACCTCATAAGAGAGAAGGAGGCATACATCATCTCAAGGAAGTTGATACTGATCATTGAAAAGCTAGACCTCACAATAAAGAAACTTGAAAGCGAGACATTGAGAAGAGAGAAATCATGCACATTAATGATTCTTGCATGATGTGAAGAATGTGGAAACATAGGGCATTTAGTAGTCAATTGCCCTGAACTCCAAGAGGTCATAAACTACATCAATAACAATGCCAACTATCGTCCTCAACAAGGTCAAGGATGGAATCAACAAAATCAAGGATAGAATCAGCAACCACGATAAGGTAATTTCCAAGGTAACAATAACTATAGCAATTATATTTTGTCACCTTTGAGAGATCTAGTCGTGGGTCAATCTAAATTACTAGACCAAAGTTTAAAAAGGTAACTTCAAATGATAAAGCTTTAGAGAATATAAACACTAGAATGGATACCTTTGCTTCTGCTATTAAAAACCAACACAGCTTCAATAAAATGTTAGAATTATAATTAGCTCAACTAGCAGCCACTGTTCCTCCATTGGAAAAAGGTAAGGTTTCGAGCCAACAAGAAGATTTACAAACCGTAAATCTTGTCGATATTCACAATGCAGGGCTTAACTACACTCAACCAGCAGATGTGAAGTGGATTGACCACTCACTCCCTGAGAAGAAAGGTGATACTGAAAGGCCTATCATTCCTATCTCAATAGGATGTCACACCTTTCTAGAAGCTATCTGTGATTTCGGCGCAAAGTGTCAATATCATGCCTAAGGTAATTTATAAAAAGATTCTAGGAGATCCTTTGTTGTACACAACTATGCGTTTGCAGCTTACAGATCAACCTATCTATTACCCCAAGGGAGTTTTGGAATAAGCTATTGTTCACGTGGCACAATCCTATATCCTAGTTGACTTTGTGGTTATGGGCCAACCATTCCTATGTACAACTTGTTGACGCAAAAAGGTCATCGGCTGGCTCCTCACGCCAACACACTAGGGAGGCCCTCAGAGACCGTGCTGGAAGCCTAAAGTTCCTTGATCCCCTGAGCCTGGACGGGCAAGCTGAGCTTGGTGACTTGATCTTGGGCGTGCCAGTCAATTTGACCTGCAATTGATAAGGAAAAGCAAACGTTAAATTCTAGAACCTACCGGTTTTGTTGCCAGACAGTTCTAAGATGTATGGCCCTCAGACGGCCGATGAGTCAAAGAAGATTTACTAGAGAGTCATCCCTTAACAGTATGGAAAATGGCTTTTTATGATGTATAATGAACAGAATAAACAATTAGCCGATCTCATGAGTTGATACATGCATACAGTAGGTTTCGAGCATACATAACGCATTTAATTGCATTTAAAACACTACATGCACACGTATTCATAAGGCGTATTCTACAAGGCCGGCGGCTCTAAATTAACCCTCAAACCTATCTGTGTCTAAATAAGCCTCGAACCCACAACACGTAACAACCAAGATCGACAGATTAGCCCGATCTGAGCTTTGATCGGCTGTCTCGGTAGAGATAAGCATGAAGCGTGAATGATCACCGAGACAAAGGATCTTTGATAGAGTTTTAAGCTTAATCAAATTTGTCAATCTTGATTGGGCAATGATATTGTTGCGATAAATAAATCAAATTAAAATAAATAATATCGGTAACTTAATGAATCTATTTGATCGCCAATCTAATAGAGCCGATAACTAGCTCATACCTAATTCGTAGTGGGGTCGTTAGATGCAGCCATACAAACAAGGTATAAACCGTGGCAATACTTACAAGCAAACCGAAGGTCGGACTCAACCGATGCAGCTCGATCGTCGAAGGTCTCGCCGAGATCTACTCTACTCCTACTCCTAAGGGGTGGCCGGAGGCCGAAGTTATTGTTGTATTGTTTGATTGGATGTCCTTTACAATAATTGGGTCTTTGATATATATAGCCCGAAGAAACTAACACGAGTCCTACCTAGACACGAATACAAAAATAAAAGATAACTTGGACTCCAATCCCTTCCTTCTTTGATAGAGTCCGACGTAGTTTTCTTCATCCCTTGGTTGGTCTTGGGCACGTCTCATGTCTTGCTGACGTCATCTCTCTGTTAGCCGATCCGCCCGGGTTGCCTTGATTTGCTTTGACACTTTTGGTCTGTGAACGGTCCATGCCCGTTAAAATTTGGTGTCAACACATGGCCCCCAATTTTGTGATAAAATTAATTTTATTCTAAAATTTTTGAAGGAATCTCCAGACATGTCATCCGTGACTTGGCAAACCACCTTAATTTCTATTAGTCCAAAAGTTCCCCACTTTTCTCGGCATGTTTTTTACTTGCATGCGGAGCTGCATCGTCTTGGTTGCTGTGACTTCACGGGTCTCCTGACCTTTAAGGATTGGAATCATTTCCTCCCATCGTGCTCTGTGTAACTAAGTCATCGTTCTTACCTCCAGAGATCACGGGCGGTTCAGGATCTTCCATCTCCTTGTGCCTATAAATACAGGGGATTCCTTCAGCGGTGATTCAATCATCAACACTAGCCTCTTCTCTTCTGGTATTCTCCCTCCCGAGAGAACTTCGCACAGTGCCTGATCCTCCATGGCCGAGTGTCCCTTCTTTCCTTTTGTCATGCAGTTAGAAGAAATCTTGTGATAGGGGTGAGGGTGTTCACAATCTTGGAATCCCTGGGGGTCCCGATCCAGTCGGGGCAGATAGAAGAAATCTTGTGAGATGATTCTACTCTTCCCTTGGTTGTGGATTTTGCCTCTCTGAGGCTTCTCCAAGAGACGCTCGCCCTCACCCTCTTGCTGCATCACCGCGCACCTTCCTGGACTCCAGTTCTGATTCTGGTTCTAAAGTCAAGTTAGGGAAGGATGGCGGCAAACTCTCCCCCGGTCTCGCTGCTCTGGCTTGGTGATGTTCAACGGCTCCGCCACTTCTACTCTCTGTGGCGATCACGGCTGCAGAACTTCATCTTGTCCTCCCTTGCAGTTTCTGCTTTTAGAAAGAATGTATCTCTTTTTTATGTTATCGGCAGATTTCCCTTCATTCTAAAAATGTAATTGTCCTGTATCAAGTTTGGAATATATATATATATATATATATATATATATATATATATATGAATTGCCGATACCCTTCCTCTGTCTCTCTCTTTGGGATTTCATCATGTCCTTTGTAGGATTGGTTCGTGCATGTATATGTTTTAGAATCTGCCTTCTATACGTTTCCATACCTTCTTGGACCAATTTTATTCCCTTTTTCGTGACTATAAACTGTGGTTAGACTTGACCCTTCGGCGTCTTTACGATGGATTCCTTAGAACCGCTTATTGAAGGTGCTTTTCGTTGATTGATCCGGCGTTCATAGTTCCGTAGGGGAAGTGGACCATCTTTAGCGAGATCTAGAGCGTTCCCGCCTCATCATTGATGATGCGCTAACCGTCCGAGATTATCTCGAACAATGAGATTTCTTCTCTCAAGGCCAGCCTGCAAATCACCGAAATAATGCTTTGCGGGTTTGTTAGTCATGTTCTTCTGATATTGTTTCTCAATGCCTTACATCTTCGACATCCCTTCTCTCCCTCTTTTTAGCTGCTTCCAAGGAATTGGAGATGCTTCAAATACTTGTCCAAGGTGCTATGAATCAAGTGAAGCCAAGAGGTGTTACTCTGGAGGGACGTTTGATGAATCTCTTTGAGCGAGTCTCCTTGAACGGCATCCGTCATGGTGCTGCACTAGCATTAGCTTTAGCTCAACCTCACTCTGATCATGACCTTCATAGGCTTACTCTACATGTTCCAAATAGGGGTGAAGCTGTTGATCTTCCTTCAAATCGAAGATTTCTCTTTTTGTAGCTAATCTTTGTCATTTTTTTTCTTTAGCCATGGATCTTATAGATAAATAGTCTTGTTTTTTATCCTCGAAAGATCTTTGTATATCAGACTTTACTAGAAATCTCACTTTATTTTTTGCTTTGAAGTTGATGCATATTGCATCGGCTATTATCTCTATTTGGCGAGGATTGTATTTTTGTGCTAAAGGCGATACTTCTCTATATCATTTGTTGAGTTTAAATCATAACGTGCTAATCATCTTAAAGTAGATCAACCCATACACTAGGGTAGTATTTCTTGAAATATTTTCCATTAAACTTGCTCTAGTGTACTCTTCTCCCTCTAATATTTTATAGAATAGGCATTTTTGGGAGCGCTTCTTGTAATCCGATAAGGTCCTTCCCAATTTGGTGACCATTTGCCAAATCTATTATCTTTAGTACCAACTGGCAAGATTACTTTCCAAACCAATTCTCCTTTAGTGAATTTCTTTTCCCGCACCTTTTGGTTATAGTATTTGGTAATTCTGATTTTGTGAGCTTCAATATTCTCCAAAGCTTTTAGCCAATGAAAGTTTAAATCATCAAGATTATCCATCATCAGACTTTTGTAGTCATCAGCCTTTAACTCATCCTGCTGTAATACCCTCCTAGATCCGATATTAATCTCCCAAGGTAGTACAGTTTCGTGCCCATAAACCAACTCAAAAGGTGAGTACTTCGTCGATCCATGACAGGCCATCCTATAGGACCAAAGAGTTTTGTTTAATATCAGGTGCCACTTCCTAGTATGTTCTCGATCTTTTTTTGATTATTTTGATGAGGATCTAATTGGATGTACACTTTTGCCCGTTGGCTTTGAGCATAATAAGGGGATGAATCAACTTAAAACTTGTACTGGCAGTGAAATCTTTAAATTCTTTAGATGTGAACATCTTTTCTTGATCAGTCATAATAGATTGAGGAATCCCAAATCTGTAAATGATATGCTCCTTGACAAACTCAATCATATTAGCTGACAATGCTTTCTTTAGTGGGATGGCTTTGACCCACTTAGTAAAATAATCTGTCGCCACCAATATAAATTTGTGTCCTTTACTTGATGATGGAAAAATTTGGCCAATTAGATCTATCCCCCATTGTTGACACCTCTTAACGTCACCATGTAAAACACCGGGTTGTCATCCCGGCGGTGACATCGAGAGATGTGGTATTAAATCATGCAACTATCTTTGAATAAATATAAATGAGTATCATAGCGCCACGAGATGAAATACCATTGTAGCATTTTATTGGGACTCAACCCAATTGTCATGTTTATTTAATCCCATGGGAAAGGATAGCTAGAGAATATTGATGTATATACATACTTAGATAGAATCAACATGACAAGGACATGCTTATACGAGGGGTAAGCCAAATAAATATATATGATAAATGTAGGGCAATGATAAATCACTCGAGTTAGAAATAGAAACTCTCTAATGTAGCAAGACAAAAACAGGAAGATTAGTTAAGAGGTTGAATTCCTATGTAGTGTCGATTTACTAAGTCTTTGCATCCGCTCGAGTACATCACTCTCATCTATAGCATTGATGACTCTAAAGTACCCACAAGGAACATCACTAGGGAGGTTTGTGAGCATAGCACGCTCCTCCTTCGCAGCCATGTTACGCTAGTTTTTATAGCGAGGGGGCGGAATACATAGGACTCAACAGGATTGTCACACCCGCGATCTACCACCAAACCCGGCCTATAAGGTGCATTTGTAGGTAGATAATATCTAAGCGCCACGCTTACATAATATTGACCACTTAACCCACTTGAGTAATGAGCTAAGCGCTTTACGATCATATGAGATAGTTCATCATCAATCAATACTATATCAAGCAAAACACTAGAACAAACTAGGAACTTAATAAGCTGAAACATAATAATTAAGAACAAAGTCATAATGAAAAGAGGGATACAAAGCTATACCGGCCTCGGGATGGCGACTCCACAATCCTAAGCGTAGCTCAACTCTACTTGAACCTTGCTAGCTAATGCCTAACTAGAACTTCAAGTATTGGAGTTCTAATCTAATTCTCACGAGGATGGAACCTTTCGCTCTCTACGAGAGAGGAAATAATGAATTAGGGTTTCTTGGACAAATTCTCCTGTAGGCTTAGAGTAAACATTACGACTTTCACACTTAGCTATATTGCCTTTAACTATGGAGCTTAACATCTTTTTTCTTTGGGTCATGGCGGGTTAAAAAGCCGAGAAAGAACTAAGTCAAGCACTATATCTCAAGTTCTTTTTGTTCAACCAAGTTTCTGGAGTTTTTATGGATTTTTAAAAATAAAGCTCATAGTTTCATTGTCGACACTCTCGGGTCTCTCAAATATGTGGTATTTTTGGATTCCTCACCAAGGTAATGAAGCTTGTGCCTTTATCTCAACCTACATCTAAGACTTATGTGGAGCTCATAGGTGTGGAGACGGCATAGATAATCATACTTGCATAGCATATATTGTGAAGTCAAACAAGAGATCAAAGAGAAACAAAGTCATTCAATCAAATGAAGATGTGCATGGTGTGGAATATGATGGATATGTGGTGGAAAGGTGATCTAATTCTACCATGCTCAAATAGATCTCTCTTTCAAAACATTGAAACCTTGCTAGGGATGTAAGCTATCTTTTTCTCTCTTTCTTTTTCTTAGGGAGATGGGTATTGAATATCTATATTTTTCTCTCCTGGACACTTATCCATTTTTCTCAATTCCCCCATATTTCTTTTTGCATAGCTCATATCTCTCCTCGGCTCAAAATATTTTGAGAGATGGCAAGAAAGTCTGGAGCATGTCTTTTTGGTGGATGTATATGTGTCTACTCTAATGTAGGAGCATAACATTTTTGGGTGGATGGAATGGCATGTTTTTGCGCCTACTCCAAAGTAGAGTAGTGCATATGAGGTGGAGTGTGTGGATCTTGATTTTAAAAAGCGTGACAAGTCTCTCATAAGGGTCTAGCAGGTTGACAACACTCAATGCAATGACAAGCGATAGATTGTGTGGAAGCTTCTTAGCCTAGATATGCAATATGGCTCTGGTGGGAATTTAAAGCTTATCATACAAGAAACTCATCATGTGTCTTTTTCAAAGTTTTAGAATTAAATCTCCAGAAATTTTAGCATCACATTGGAACAAGATAAATAAGCGAGTCTAACCCTCTCAAATTATGTCCAACAACTACCTAGACTTAGGATCGAGGAATATACTACCCACAGGTTTTCAGATTCGAGTAAATGTTCATGTTAGATCAGTTATATCTAAAAACCTTGGGAGCACTCTTGACTGTAAGCTAGGTACTTGAGAGAAATTTAATAGAGCAACTATTCATTATTTCCATGGCAAAAGATTTTCCTCCAAGTTCTTTTTTATTCAAACTAAAATTTAAATAAGCCTATAGACACACTCTTTTTATTTGATTTTTATGTTTTTATTCAAGCAATCTAACGAGCAAACTAATTAACAAACTAAAACAAACAAAGTAAAAACAAGAGGTAAAGTCAACTTACCTCAACATAACGGGGTGCTCTCACCCCAAGCTAGATATTGCGAGTAGTCGATCAATGTGTGTGGCGGCGTGACGCATGCTTTTATGCTTGGAAAAAGTAGTCCTAGTGCACGCGGGCGTTGCTGCTGAGTGGTACTGGTCGTGCGGGGTAGCTGCTCGGAATGGAGGTGGTACGTGAGGGAGAGTGGCTCCCTTACTCCTCAAGGGTCTGCAGAAGCCTATGGTGGAATCCTCTTGGCGCATTTGTTGATGGTAGTAGCTTTGCAAACATCGGATGCAAACCTGTTGATGGCCTCCATATGACACTTTCGTCACGAGTCAACAGACATTCTTCCTTGATAATCACTACAAGAAATTACCTGATGGCCATTCGCCGTGTCTTCCGGAGGACCCGGCTGCTGCGGCTATGGTTAGGCGTCTTGTCCTAATTGTCTTGTGACGGGTGTCTTACGGCGTGGGAGATTCCGCTTCTCCAAAGTTGATGGGTAAATTTGGACCTTGTGGCATCGGATCAACACAATAGTATGTGTGTGGGCACGTTGGTGAGGCTGTGCCGGCCCCGGCGCTCCTCAATGGTCTTCTTCTGTGGCATAACTTTGCACATTAATAAACGAGAGAAACGGGTGGTGTACAAATTGTGAGCTGCGGGTTAGGTAATCGGATTTCTACCATTAATCTTCATTATCACCACGTTTCCTCTCTTCACCAAGGTTTGACCGCGAGTGAAAGTAATGGATATGACCACGTCCTCCTCAATGTATGGAACTAGCAGAATTTTGCCACAAATCAAGATAGGCGGCAATTCGGTCACAGGAAGTGCACTCGATATCGCCTATGCTTGAAAACCTCTAGCCATTGTCTCAACATCATGGTGGCCTGGGAAACCTTCCTACTCTTCACTATGGCATAAAGCGGCTTAAGCTCATCTATCCTCACTGTGCTAGTGTTGCCTCATGGAAAAGGGTAAATGCCAACCATCTATGCATGAACCTCAATGTGGGCAATTGAATGCTGGCTAGTCTTAGCATGCGTAGGTGTATTTTGGTTGGTTATATCCCTCCAAAACTGCTCTCTCACGTGGTCGGGAATGACAAACATCAACATCTACCATGCACTCAGCGTGGAAACCTAGAGCTAAGCTTGGCTCTTCTAAGTTAAGGTTTGCTCCTTCCTAAAGAGTCGAAATTTACCCTATTTTCAACAAAAATTTAGGGTACAAAAAATTTAGCAATGAAGTAGTTTGCACCCGGCAGAAATATCGCAAATCCGTCCATCCCATGACCGAAAAAGATGGTTTGAAATTGATCCATACCGTGTCAATGAGGGAGCTAGGGTCATACATCGTAGGCGGGACAAATTTAAGGCCTTTGATGAGCTTGAACTTTCTTTTCCTCCTCATTCTTCCACTTCAGGGTCATGTTCCTCCATCCGGAGCGGTATATAATCGTCGAGGGAAGATGATGGCTTTGTTGTCGGGCCGGGTGGTGTCTCGTTAACCTACAAGTCGAGCTTGCTTGAGTGCGCAGTCGGTTGAGTGAAGTGGACGGGACCATGTCCGCCTCTTGATCCCTCTTCAAAGGCCACTCATCACGCAAACAAGTGAAAACAAGAGAAACATAGGAAGACTCTCTAGGAGGGGGGTTAGGAAATATGACAATGGAAATAACCGCTCACGAGTATGTTACTCCCCGTGGGGGATGAACTCCTCCACAAAAAGGGTTAGTACAAACAAGAATAAATATAGAAAAATGCGGATATTGCTACCTCCACAATAACAAGAGAAGCATAAGGAAGTAACACGGAAAAATAAATACACGGGGAATAGTAAATCGAGTTAGTAACAAGAAAAGTTAGAGGAAGTTAACGGTCCTTTGCGGGGGAAGGTTTCCACCACAAAAATTGAGGGTAGGTCATCCGAGGGGTTAGTGGTCCTTGTGGGGTGATTACCATGCAAAGTTCCCCCTTAATTAGACGATTATCTTCTCTAAATTTGGGTAATGCCTCCTCTACTTTTGCTTGGCTCTCCTTCTAAATTCCAGCAGCACTTCCCCTTACTAGGCACTAAGCAACTCCCTAGCACTTCTACTTTCCTTCTTCTTCACTTCTACCTTCCCTCTTTCTCTTCTCTCTTTAGAATTTTGCAAGCAAGAGTAGGGAGACAAACATCGTAAATCGAGATGAAAGGAAGAGAACTGAGGAGGGGGGTGAGTAGAGTTCACCGGCACTTGCCCTTTATAGACGAGGAGAGGGAGAGGCGCTCTGGCCTGGCTGTGGGACCGGCCTGGTCCCCCATTGGGCCCTTCTTGCCTCATCTTTGCTCGGGTGCTCCACTTCCCCCATGCTGCACCTAGGTCACTCTTTCGGTGGAAAAGATGAAGGGTGACAGCAGGTGGGTGGATATTTGCTTGGAACCAATGTATACATGATGGGATATGAGATGGCAAGTGGGTCCTGGTGTCTCGTGGGTCTCGGTGGTTAATTTTTTTTGTGTTTTTAGATATATAAGAAAAAAATACTAAATAATAAAGAAAAAAATATTTTTGGTATTTTAGATATGATGTAAGAAGTTAATGGATAACATCGATTCCCTTCGGCGAGGGTCCGATGTTTTATAGTCGTCCGTGACCGGACTTCTCCTAATGATTATGTCTTTATAGTGTCCGGCTTGGCCCCGAGTTAGAGACCTTAAATTTTATTGCTCTTCACACCTCTCTAGTTGAGAGCATTGTTCGGTCATGGATTGAATGTGAACCTTCTTTTCCTTGCCATTGATATGGGAACCGATTTCTCCAACCCCCAACATCAATGTGAGCATTTGCAAGTCTCGAGGAAGGGCCTTCCCAATATAAGTGTTGTCTTCAATGCTTCCTACATGTCAAGCACAACAACACTAATGGAATAAAGAAATCTCTTATCTTTACGGTAATATTCTCTTGGTGATTTCTTCGGGATGGTGGAGTGACCGGGTCCGTAATTATAGGCACATCGTCGGGCGTGAGTTTGGAGGGGCCGAGCTTGTCGAAGACCCACTTTGGCATGACACTTATGCCGGGTGCCAAGATAACTAGCGTATGTTCAAACACTGATTCTCCAATTGAGCACTCAATAGTGGGGTGTCCCTGATCTTCTTTCTTGATTGGTGATGTATTCAGATGGCCGCACTACACTCCTCCGTGAGCTTAATAACTTCAAGCAGGGCGTTGGTCTTTGTTATTCAAGATGTTCCGAGATATCTTGCATATGTAGGCACTTGTAGAGCATCCAAGCAGAGGCACATTGATATATAGGTGACTTAATTACCTCCTACCTAATCAACCAAACTACTCATCCATCCTTTCTTTTTTCTCACCGATGAAATGGCAAGAAGTTGGCATCATTATAATTGGCCGAGGTTCTTTGCTCCGGGTGGTGGCACAACTTCTTCTTACTTATCGTTATTCTTCTCCTCAAGTACGTAGCGGTGTCAGCATTCTTACTATTCCTTTAGGATGTGTACCTTCGGATATGGGGGATCACGAGTACTCTTGCCTCCTCTTGTAGTAATTGAATTGATTTGCTCAGCAGGTTAGTGGCAAGGGCAAAGCAGAAGGCCAACTTTGCTACTTGTGATTCAATCTTCTTGTTATAGCTCGCTTGATCCCTCGATAGTAGAAGAAAAAGCTTTCCATCTTAAGATTCATACTCTATGATCTTCTCATTAGAAGTAAACCTTTGCAAAAATCCTTCATTGATCTTAGGTTATCTAATCAAATCCCTCAAGGATGGCTGGCCCCGACTTGATCCAACTTTTGGGTGTTGCCAATGATGCTCCGATTCATACTGGTCAAGGAATATGTGAATTCTAAATATCTTTTCAGCTTCTTGCTTGAGAATCCATAGCATCCTAAATAGCTCACGATCTTTCTTTTTAATTATCTCATTGCTCAAGCCGCCTAATAACACATTCATCTTGGCTAAACTACACTCAACCCTTCCACTTCAGCCTTCTTCACTCATCTTGCAATGTTGAGCATCGGCCTAGCTTACCAAATTTCTTGATTAGAGGCCATCGCCTCCATGAGTAATTTTGCTTTCTTTTGATAGTGAGTGACAAAAAGGTTCCTCCTTAGCAAGAGCATCCGAGAGATGTGGTATTAAATCATGCAACTATCTTTGAATAAATATAAATGAGTATCAAGCGCCACCAGATGAAATACCATTGTAGCATTTTATTGGGACTCAACCCAATTGTCATGTTTATTTAATCCCATGGGAAAGGATAGCTAGAGAATATTGATGTATATACATACTTAGATAGAATCAACATGACAAGGACATGCTTATACGGGGGGTAAGCCAAATAAATATATATGATAAATGTAGGGCAATGATAAATCACTCAGAGTTAGAAATAGAAACTCTCTAATGTAGCAAGACAAAAAGCAGTAAGATTAGTTAAGAGGTTGAATTTCTATGTAGTGTCAGATTTACTAAGTCTTTGCATCCGCTCGAGTACATCACTCTCATCTATAGCATTGATGACTCTAAAGTACCCACAAGGAACATCACTAGGGAGGTTTGTGAGCATAGCACGCTCCTCCTTCGCAGCCATGTTCTGCTAGTTTTATAAGCAGGGGGCGGAATACATAGGACTCAACAGGATTGTCACACCCGCGATCTACCACCAAACCCAGCCTATAAGGTGCATTTGTAGGTAGATAATATCTAAGCGCCACGCTTACATAATATTGACCACTTAACCCACTTGAGTAATGAGCTAAGCGCTTTACGATCATATGAGATAGTTCATCATCAATCAATACTATATCAAGCAAAACACTAGAACAAACTAGGAACTTAATAAACTGAAACATAATAATTAAGAACAAAGTCATAATGAAAAGAGGGATACAAAGCTATACCAGCCTCCGGATGACGACTCCACAATCCTAAGCGTAGCTCAACTCTACTTGAACCTTGCTAGCTAATGCCTAACTAGAACTTCAAGTATTGGAGTTCTAATCTAATTCTCTGAGGATGGAACCTTTCGCTCTCTCTGAGAGAGGAAATAATGAATTAGGGTTTCTTGGACTCTCCTCTCGGGGGTCCTGCCGTTCTTTTATAGCCGAGTGGGGTGAACGTGAGCCATCGGATCAAACTGACATTGGCGGACTATTGGCGGTAATTACCGACATACTTTAACTGCCAACTATTATCCAAAAAGGGAAAATTATCATAGATATATTCACATATACCTTTACTATTGACCTATTTCCACTTGTATTGGAGAATTATTGATTTATAGGAAGCATACAAGAAATAGAGGAAAATGTCACAAGAATACGCTTCCGGCAAGGCGTACTTCAATAAAATAAGCAAAGCCCAAAGTCCAAGATGTCAATCGGGCCAACAACCCATGAGAGAGGGGTCCGGGGAGCAGCAAGAGGGTCATGGGCAAAGTGGGGCCGAGGGGCCCACCCAGGGCGGCCGCACTGGTGCGGGCGCACCCCTAGAGGAGGCCCCCGCCCATCTTCCCGCAGCGGTTCGTGAAGGCGGTGCTGAGGTCGGTTTGGCCCGGCATTTACTTCCCCCGCCCAGGAACCGACCATTAGACTAGTATATAAGAGAGGGGGTACTCCCTCATTTCATACACAACACACTACACCTCTCACTTGTACTCTCAAGTGTACCTCTCCACTTTTCTCTTTACCCTTAGTAGTAGTAGAGGAGCAAGGCTCAACTTGTAAGAGGAAGAGACATCTTGGCTACTTTTGCTATGAATACTATTCTTTCCATTATGCTCTTCTTCTCTTTTTATCAATATAGCAATATTCTAGAATTAGAGTATAGTTCTTACACTATGATCTTATTGTGTAGACTAGGTAAAGGTTTGTATGATAGGATCATAGAACATAGAACTTCTAGTTCATATGCCTTGTTCATGATATGCTTCCTAGTTCATAGTGTTCATATCATGTTCTTAGCATATAGACCTCTGTTCTTAACCATTCATACACTTAGATGATTAAGAATAGAGTTGTGGGAGGGATGGTGGTTCATCGCACAACATCTAAGTTCTTTACTTGTTCATCCGTAGGGTGAGAGGCCCAGGGGGCTTGGGTAGCTATTTTATATACGAGCATGGTGCTCGGGTATAGGGTAGCCGGTGATTGCACTTCATAGTCCACGGATGAGGGGGTAGGCGGCAGGTGGTGACAGTCCTGTCCGTCCCTCGTAATCCCCCCACGTTCGGCTATTGTGTAGGAGTCTAAATTACCCTCCATCTCACTGACAGACCAGCGGCCGGTGGTCTTCCGATCCATCACAACCACAGCTCTATCTCTGACTCATGTATTTGTATGACTAACCACTATCTAGACATTAGCTGTATTAGTACCATTGCTCCTGTAGGATATTCTTTTATTCATTATTCTTTCATTCTTTATGCTTCATTCATCTTTTCCCCACTTGAGATACATTTATCTCTGTGTGTGTCCACTATCATGAAAACCGTATTGTTTACCCCTGTTATGAAAATTGGTCTACCTTTCATACAACGTATAATATTCATGATTATGGTTTCAGACTAAAATCTATACTAGCCTTCCTTTGGGAAAATATAAATACGACACCTAGGATTTCTCCGGGTTGAAATGTTACAACGGTAATTCCGTGCGCTTGCGGATTAACATCCAAAACTGCAAAGGTTTACCGGATCACCGTTACCTCTTTCCTGTAGTTGGGAATATAGTTTTAGTACTAGTGTTAAGGAATGCTGAAAGTGCGCCGTATAGCATCTCCAAGACACTAGCGCTAATGCTATAATCCTAACGTTATTAGGGATATAACTCTCTTGACTTGGCGGTAAGAATAGTCTTGGTATGCCACGGTGTCGTGCTGGGCTATTCTAAACCTGTCATCAGAGGTATATCACTAGTAGCAGTAAAGGGAATAACTGGTGAGGTGTGCCTCAGTGCCATGGCTGATCGAGTGATATGGTAGCTGAGGTACACCACTCCAAGCATTTCTTACTTATTACCGGGGATAGACTTAACTCTATTCTTAGTAATGATGTTAAGGAATTTCAACCGCATTTCTGGCGTTGTCAGCAGGGGTCCAAACCTGGTGATGCGCTAAGAAATGCCAACAAGCATTTCTGGCGCCGCTGCCGGGGAAGGCTAGGAAAGATTTTATACGAAAACATAAACTTGGATAATATACTTGTGTAAAAGTAGCCTTTGTTCATACAGGATAACCTTTTCTTGTTTTCTCCTATTGTGGATGAAAACAGATAGTGTATAACTGGGTTCGATCTACCGAAAAACTTCACTAGCAATCCAGAGGGTATCTTGAAAAAGACTCGGTCCCGTACTGTTTCTTCTTCAAGTACTCCACCGACAACCGAACCAGTCACTTTCGCACCCGGGATCACCGCTATGGCCGGAAAGTCACTCCGTGAGTACTCTGTCCCTAAGGTTGCCAACGTGCCCACTGGGCCCGCTGTCAATCTTGGTGATAAGAACTTTGAACTACGCACCGGTCTTATCACTATGGTGCAGGCAAGCACATTCCGTGGCTTGTCGAGTGAGGACGCCAACGCCCATCTCCAACAGTTCCTAGAGCTGTGCGACACCATCGTCATAAAAGACGTCACACCGGAGGCCATCCGCCTCCGCCTGTTTCCCTTCTCCCTCACGAGAAAGGCGAAACAATGGTTCTACAAGGACCGAGAAGCTGTTGACACCTGGGCCAAGTGCTCAGCGGCGTTTCTTGCGAAGTTCTTCCCTCTAGGTAAAACAACTGCCCTTAGAGGGAAGATCACATCGTTCCAGCAGAGCAGCTTGGAGAACATCCCTGAAGCATGGGACAGGCTGCAAGACTACATTCAAGCCTTCCCACACCATGGGATGGAAGATTGGATGATCCTGCAAACCTTCTATGAGGGGTTAATCCCCATGTCGAAGGGCCATCTGGACGCTGCAGCTGGAGGAGCATTCCTCTCCCTCACTATCATTGGGGCGAAGGCTCTGATCGAGAAAATACTGTCCAATCAAGGATGGGGGAGGAAAGGTCCCAGTCACAAAAACAAAAAGGCATGCATACTGTCAAGGAGGCAGATATGCTTGTCGCAAAAATAGACCTACTGCTCAAGAGACTGGACTAAAGAGCCCACGAAAAAGATGCCATGAAGAAGGGCCACGTCCAAGCTATAGACTCACACATGACGTGTGAGGTCTGTGGCAATGTTGGCCATTCGGGGAATGACTACCTCGAAATCCATGAAGAAGCTGCCTACATCAACAACAGCAGCAACGGGTATCACCAACAAAATAATGACGGATGGAACAATCAACCTCGTCAACAAGGAGCAACACAAGAGCAAGAAATCCTAGCTCCCGCAGCAAGCCCTTGCTAAGCAAGCTTCCTCCAAGCTCTCGCTTCACCACCCACCATGAAAAGATTCATGGAGGGGGTAGCAGGAGCCGTCAAGAGGATGACAAGGTCTCGCTCAAGGTGGTCGCGGGGGAGTTCAAGCACCCACTACTCCACCGAGCATGAAGAAAGCTCGGTGCATGAGGAGACTCCCCTATCGTGGGAAGGAACAAGCACCGATGGATGCCATGCCCGACATCGACCTAGAAGGGGATCGAGCGGAGCAAGCCTACAACCTCATCAAGGAGCTCACATACGCCCACACGCCGCTAGCAGGAGAAGTGTTTCTGGCAGGTCAACCTGGAGTACCACTCAAAGAGGGGAAGCATCGAGCTCACACCAACCCCAGCCAACACCAACCCCTTTCTTCTCACCGATGGGATAGCCAGGGTATCTCCCAGCAATGCATACACCAGGATATACTCCTAAAATGCATTCTGCTTGAGGGCATACTCCGCACCCATATGAGGCTGGAGGGTCGAGGGTACCGTAGGCTGGGGATGAGGCTTGGGGAAGCCACCACCACTCCTCGGACTCCGAGGGAATGCCGCCCCATGTGCCACCGTGCCAGTCAATCACACTGGAGATGCTCCACACTCAGTTGGGCGGACTTGTGATCCGCACTAATGAGTTACAGGAGGAGACGGCATGGCAGTACCGCCAACAATAACAATGGCAACTCCAGAATCAACAGTGGCAACAACAGCACCATCAGCATCACCGGCGGTGGCGGGGCCGAAAGCAGCAACAACAGTGGGCCCACCTCAACGAACAAATGAAGATCCAGTATGGGCAGCAGCAGGCCTTCTGGAGGTCCCAGGGTTTCAACCCTGGAGGCTAGGGATCAAGCCAGCTTGGGGAAGGACCCCCACTCAGGTATCATTGCATTTGTATTTTTAATTTCTAAATATTTCCCTTTTCCTGCATATGCATATTTAAATTCAAAAAAATAAAAATGAATTCCACTTCAAATATGTGAAGTATGCTATGCATAGTTTTTTCCTTGTTGAAATGATGAATAGTTGCTCTATTTTATGATTCATCTATGCCTAGCTTATGACTTAGTTCTCTCCCAAGATTTAAGTTTATTGGTTTTGAAATATTCATTTTAGAAACTTGAAAACTTAGTGGGATGCATAGAGCTTGATCCAGTCTAGGGATGATATGAAGCTTGATTTGGTAAGAATAAGAATTTGTTACAATCTTACTCGAGAAAAGCTTGAATATTGGAGTCTTAAAAAATTTAAAAAAACCAGAGTCCTTTGATATGATCTAAAGTAGATTGCTTTGTTATGCACCCATGATCGGAATTCACATACACAATAAAAATCAATTTTTGCTCTCCATGTATTGATTCTCTCTTAGAAGTCAAAAAGAGAGTGTGGGCTATAAAAATAAAAGATGTCATGCCAAACAAGCATGAGCCAATAAAAGATGCCATGAGCCAAAAAAAGAGAGAATAAAACAAGGGGTGCAAAGACACCCGCCCGAGCGAAAAAATGGGTACAAAAAGTATCCGTCAGAGAGATAGCCCCCACTTCTCAGAAAGACAGAAAAGAGATAGTCATGCATAGAAGTTCAAAAAGAAAAAGAAAATAAACTTTCTTTCCGATCAAAGTGTATAGCTCAGTAATTTGCTAGGATCTAATTATTTGACTTTGCTCTTCATACAAAAAATACAAACTCCAGGAAGAAGGCAATTCAAAAGAGTAGAATGTATACAAAATCTACCTCTCTTGCTAAAATACCAACCTAAAGATAAAGTGATAGCTATAAGCCCCATGAGTGACAAGTAAAAAGGATGAGCATAAAAACCAATTTATTTAGATCAAGGAGGAAAACTTTGTTATAATCCTGGCACTTGTGAAACATAATCGGCATGGTAGCAACTACTCGATCAACAACCAAGTTCTTAGCTTTGCTCGAGGACGAGCAAAGGGTAAGCTTGGGGGATTTTGTTGGCGGTAAATACCCACATACTTTAACCGCCAACTATTATCCAAAAAGGGAAAATTATCATAGATATATTCACATATACCTTTACTGTTGACCTATTTCCACTTGTATTGGAGAATTATTGATTTACAGGAAACATACAAGAAATAGAGGAAAAGGTCACAAGAATACGCTTTTCGACAAGGCGTACTTCAATAAAATAAGCAAAGCCCAAAGTCCAAGATGTCAACTGGGCCAACAACCCACGAGAGAGGGGTCCAGGAGCAGCAAGAGGGTCATGGGCCAAAGCTGGGGCCGAGGGGGCGCACCCCTAGAAGGGCCGGCACAGCCCATCTTCTGCAAGCGGTTCGTGAAGGCGGTGCTGAGGTCGGTTTGCCACGGCATTTACTTCCCCTGCCCCTAGAACCGACCATTAGACTAGTATATAAGAGAGGGGGTACTCCCTCATTTCACACACAACACACTACACCTCTCACTTGTACTCTCAAGTGTACCTCTTCACTTTTCTCTTTATCCTTAGTAGTAGTAGAGGAGCAAGGCTCAACTTGTAAGAGAAAGAGACATCTTGGCTACTTTTGGTATGAATACTATTCTTTCCATTATGCTCTTCTTCTCTTTTTATCAATATAGCAATGTTCTAGAATAGAGTATAGTTCTTACACTATGATCTTATTGTGTAGACTAGGTAAAGGTTTGTATGATAGGATCATAGAACATAGAACTTCTAGTTCATATGCCCTGCTCATGATATGCTTCCTAGTTCATAGTGTTCATATCAGGTTCATAGCATATAGAGCTCTGTTCTTAACCATTCATACACTTAGATGATTAAGAATAGAGTTGTGGGAGGGATGGTGGTTCATCGCAGAATATCTAAGTTCTTTACTTGTTCATCCATAGGGTGAGAGACCCGGGGGGGCTTGGGTAGCTATTTTATATGCAAGCATGGTGATCGGGTATAGGGTAGCTGGTGATTGCACTTCATAGTCCATGGATGAGGGGGTAGGCGGCAGGTGGTTACAGCCCTGTCCGTCCCTTGAAATCCCCCCACGTTCGGCTATGGTGTAGGAGTCTAAATTACCACCCATCTCGCTGGCAGACCAGCGGCAGGTGATCTTCCGATCCATCGCAACCACAGCTCTATCTCTGACTCATGTATTTGTATGACTAACCACTATCTAGACATTAGCTGTATTAGGACCATTGCTCCTGTAGGATATTCTTTTATTCATTATTCTTTCATTCTTTATGCTTCATTCATCTTTCCCCACTTGAGAGACATTTATCTGTGTGTGTGTCCACTATCATGAAAACCATATTGCTTACCCCTGTTATGAACATTTGTCTACCTTTCGTACAACGTATAATATTCATGATTATGGTTTCAGACTAAAATCTACACTAGCCTTCCTTTGGGAAAATATAAATACGACACCTAGAATTTCTCCAGGTTGAAATACTACAACGGTAATTCCGCGCGCTTGCGGATTAACATCCAAAACTGCAAAGGTTTACTGGATCACCGTTACCTCTTTCCTGTAGTTGGAAATATAGTTTTAGTACTAGTGTTAAGGAATGCTGAAAGTGCGCCGTATAGCATCTCCAAGACACTAGCTGCTAATGCTATAATCCTAACGTTATTAGGGATATAACTCTCTTGACAGCGGTAAGAATAGTCTTGGTATGCCACGGTGCCCGTGCCAGGCTATTCTGAAACTGTCATCAGAGGTATATCACTAGTAGCAGTAAAGGGAATAACTGGTGAGGTGTGCCTCAGTGCCATGGCTGATCTAGTGATATGGTAGCTGAGGTACACCACCCCAAGCATTTCTCATTTCTTACTTATTACCGGGGATAGACTTACCTCTATTCTCAGTAATGATATTAAGGAATGTCAACCGCATTTCTGGTGTTGTCACCAGGGGTCCAAACCTGGTGATGCGCTAAGAAATGCCAACACGGACGGCTGAGATCTCTCCTCAAAGGCGGTGGAGCACCCTGAGCGAAGTGGGCTGCGAAGGGCCACTGGGCTAGACCGACCGGTCCCACCCTAGGTCCGCTCGGCCTCCTCTTCGATGTATTGCCTTCTAGTCTCTTCTAGAATGTTCCTGCGTTGCCGTGCCGTCTATTTATGTATTCTACACTCCGATATGCTTCTGGAATTGCGTCTTTGCCAATATTCACCTGCAGAAACAGTGAAACACTAAAACTCATGGTATTCAGTAAGTGTAACCCCTATTCCTACATTGGTGATCTCAAATGTACCCTCTTTGGTGTTTGGTTGACCTATAGATTTGGTAATTAACAGCCGTCAACACCCATCCTCTAAATGGCCAAGGTTTCGTAATTGGATTCATAGCCGATGCTGGAGACTTCTGGATGTTACCAAATCTCTGGCACTCCTGACATCCTCTATAATACTTGAAACAGTCCTCTAGCATAGTCGGCCAAAAGTATCCTGTTCTCCTAATCATCCACTTCATCTTATGAGCAAACTGGTGTGCCCCACAGACACCTTCATGAATTTTGCCTATAATAACTTTAGCTTCTTGGTTAAGGCACTTGAGAGGTACACCATCGACTGTCTTGTAATATAGCTGATCATCAAGGAGAATAAATTTGATAGCTTTGTATCTTAACTTTCTGGATAATCATCACGAAGGTTCCTTCAAATATTCAATAATTTTATTTCTCCAGTCTTTATCAACGATGAGCTCATCAGTTAATATCTCAGTAACTTGCTGATACGCAGAAGCACTCTAAGCTAGCCGATTAGCTTCTTGATTTTGATTTCTGGGGATATGCTTAATAACAATGGAAGAAAAAGAATTAAGTAATTCCCAGCAATCTTCGTAATATTTCTTCAATACATCATCTTTGCATTCATATAGGCCGAGCAATTGATTGATTACTAATTGAGAATCACTAAAGATCTCGATAGTCTCGGCCTTTACTTCATGAAGAAGTTGAAGTCCCTTGAGAATATTTTGCATACTCGCTTGATTGTTGGTGGACATTGGTTTTATTGAAAAAGCATATTCAAAGCTTGCCCCCTTGGCGAAATCAAGATGATACCAATATCTCCACTTTGCTTACAAGTAGATCCATCAAAGAATAATGCCCAAGGGGTTAGGTCCAGTAGCTTGACTCCTTTTTCTCGATGGTAAGTAATGAAATCAGCTATTGCTGGCCCTTTTACCACTTTAGCCGATTCATACCTTAGGTCGAATTCTGACAATGCGAGAATCTATTTTCCAATCCTTCCATTCAAGATAGGCATGGATAACATGTACTTGATCACATCAAACTTAGATACCACTATGCATTCCGAGGACAGCAAATAATATCGAAGCTTGGTGCATGAGAAATACAAGCCCAGGCATAATTTCTCAATGGAAGAATATCTCGTTTCAGGGTCCAGCAATCTTCTACTCAGATAGAAAATTACCATCTCTTTTTCTTTGAATTCTTGCATTAAGGCCGACCCAATTGTATAGTCACCGGCCGCCACTTACAACTTAAAAGGTTTACGTTTTTTGAGGAGGGATCACTACTGGTGGAGATTTCATGTATTCTTTAATCTCCTCAATTGCCTTTTGTTGTTCGTTGCCCTATCTAAACTCTTGATCATTCTTCAATTTTAGCAATGTTGAGAATGGCAAAATTCTAGCTGATAGATTCGATATGAATCTCCTGACAAAATTAAATTTGCTGATCAGAGATTGCATCTCGGTCTTCGTAGTTGGTGGTACTGTCTTGCTGATTGCATCAAAACTCTTTTGACCGGCTTCAATCCCCTTCTCATGCACCATGAAGCCTAAGAATTGTCCTGCTGATACTCCAAATGTACATTTATGAGGGTTCATCCTTAATCCATGCTTCCTTGCACATTCAATAGTAGCTCTAAGATCCATTAAGTGCTCTTGATATCCTTTAGACTTCATAATTACATCATCTATGTAGATCTCTACAATTTTGCCGATCAGCTCATAAAAATATAATTCATAGCTCTCGATAAGTTGCTTTGGCATTTTAAGTCCAAAAGTCATAACTACCCACTCATATAATCCCAAAGCACCGGGACATCTGAAGGCAGTTTTGTGGATGTCTTCTTACGCCATAAATATTTGGTTATATCAAGCATTACCATCCATAAAGCTAAATACCTTGTGGCCCTTGCGGCATCGACCAACATGTCAGCGACTGGCATTGGGTAGCCATCCATCGGAGTAGCTTTGTTTAAATCCCTGAAGTCAATGCAAATCCTTACTTTTCTATTTTTCTTATACACAGGGACTACACTGGATATCCATTCTGCATACCGGCACTGTCGGATGAATTTTGCTTCATACAGCCGAGTGATTTCTATTTTCACGTCAGCCATAACCTCTGCTTTAATTCTTCTTGGTGCTTGTTTAAATGGTCGATATCTAGGCTTGATTGGTAATCGGTGCTCAACCAACTTTCGATCAAGACCAGGCATTTCATAATACTCCCAAGCAAAACAATCTTTGTATTCCTTTAACAAGGTTACTAATTCTTGTTTATATTTGGAATCTAATTTAGCACTGATATATGTCGGCCTAGGCTTATCACCATCTCCTATATCTACTGCCTCTAACTCATTGGTTGACATAAAACCTTTGCCCATCTTTCCTTCATTGTCATCAACAGGTGAATCCATTAATTGACACTCTCAGAGCCGACTGCTTGTATCGGCTATTGATCATCTTTAAATACTTTGATGATGTCTCCTTCAAGTATCTTCCTAGAAAAACATTATACTCCTTTGAAGTTCTACTCGTCTATTCCAGTGTGAGCGATACTGACAGAAGAATCCGCTGGAACAATCTCAACGGTGTCTCCGACCCATTGAATCAAACTTTGATGCATGGTAGAAGAATGCAATAGTTTGCATGAATCCAATCCCTTCCGAGGAGTATAGTATACGTGCCCTTGGTGTCCACTATTAAGAAGGCAGTAGGCAAGCTCTTACTGCCAATAGTCAACTCGACATAGATAGCTCCTTTAGTGACTGAGACGTTGCCACTGAAATCGATCAGCTTTATGTTAGTTGGGCGCAAATCTTCTGCTCTTTTACCATGCTTTCTGAACATTGTATAAGGCATTAGATTAACAGCAGCACCCCATCGACTAGCATCTTGGTTAGGGGCTTCCCATCGATGAAGCCTTTGAGATATAAGGCTTTTAGGTGTAGATACTTTTCTGGTTTTTCGAAGGTAGTGCTTTCTGCTTGATAAATCCACTGTGCCACAGCCACCTCTTCACCTGATTCCTCTTTGCATTGATTGGCAGCTCTAAACTCAGTAGGTAGCATGAAGATAGCGGATACTTCAGCCGAGGCTTTACCTTTGCCTTTGTCGGCTGTTGGTTTGAATGCCAAACTCTGGGCTTCTTTTGTAATTTATCATTCCTCAAACATTGTACCCGTCTCTTCTAGCTTCTAGTTAGTCCTCCTGGACACCATTGACCTTCTTGATCAACCATATTCTGATCAGCTATCTTCTTTCCTAGCCGATCATGATCATTTTCAATTTTTGCGCGCCGATCTCCAAAGTTTAGTCGTTCGTGTACAGACCGGCGGTTGGCTCTTGTTCGTCGATACTCCCAATACTGACTGCTGCACTCAGGGCAGTTATTGAGGGTAGGCAATTTCAAGCCTTTATTCCAGCAATGTCTGAAGAAAGGGCAATTCCATTGATATTCGTTTTCTTCCCTGATCCTGCTTTCTTCATAACGATGCCTCTCATGCTCTTCTCTTTCAAGCCATTCTTGATATTCTATATAATTTTCTACTTGGTGTATTTGATTTTTCTCTTTCTGTCATTGCCATTTATTCAGCCGAATTCTGACAGTAAGACGCCTGCGCATTTCCCTGGCTCTGGAAGTCTCAGGGCGCTCACATCGACTATTTTGCTGATCTTTCCTTTTCTTAATCTCCTGATATTATTCAGCCGAGATTTATCTCTCTGAATCAACTGCTCCTGTCTTCTTGGCTTTGTCAGAGGTGAGCACTTTGAATTTACCCTTCTGCAGAGAAGATGCAACCATGTTTGATGGGGAGGAGTGACCTTCTATACCCATACTACCTTGGTCTTTTCTAAACCAATTCTCCCTTTGTTGATTGCCTGCTGGATGATCTCTCTGAAGACCCTGCAATCATTGGTATTATGTGTAGTAGAGTTATGGTACTTGCAATATCTCTTTTTCTTGAGCTCTTCGGCCAATGGTATCGTATGATTTTCTATTAGTCCGATCCGACCTTTCTCTAATATGAAATCAAAGATTTTGTCACCTTTGTGATATCAAAGCTAAACTTTCTTCCTTCCTCTTACGTGGATTTGTTCTTCACCCAAGGCATATAGTTAGAATATTTCCATACCCAATCCACAAGCAGCTATCTCATCACCTTCTCCTTCATCACTTTCATCTGCTATTTCTTCCAGAACACATAAACCAACGCTGCCAATCTTTTGAGGTTTATTATAACGTGTATATCTGAATTGTGCCTCAATGTCAGCTATTTTTCTGGCCAAAGCACTAGATTTAGGCAACCAAACCCAATCTTTTCTCCGATAGCTGGTATTAGCCCTCGAATCGCAATGCTAACCACCTCTGCTTCTGAAAGTGTCATGGTGTAGCATTGATTCCTGATTTCCCTGAACCTTTAAATGTAATGGCTTCTAGATTTGTTACTTCCTTGCTTTACATCGACCAAATCAACAACTCCTTTTTCCATGAGTCCTAAGTCAAAATACTAATGAAATTTGGATTCTAGATCATCCCAACCTTCAATAGATTCATAAGGCAAGGACGCAAATCATGAAAATACAGGTCCAGATAAAGAAAGTGAGAAAAACCGCACTTTGAACGCTGGTTTATCAGCTATCTCTCCTAACTGAGCCAAATACTGACTGATATGTTCCAAGGTTGATGTTGAACCGGTCCCAGTGAATTTGACAAAATCAGATAACCTATATCTTGGAGGTAACAACACTTGATCATACCATGCTTTGGATATGGCTTTTTGTGTTTACGATGCATTCTTGGGCTTCAAACCGAATTGGCGTTGCACCATATCGGTCACTTGACTCATTAGTCGATCCATCTCGCGGTGATGCCTGTTGAGGGTTTGGATCTCTTTGACCTTGCCGCCCGATGTACCGAGTATTGCTCGATATCCGGGATTCTCTTGAGCGTTCCACGTGTAATACTCAGAAACATAATGATACCCAGGGGGAATTTCTTCGGGTGGTGGAGCATTAAGATCTCTAATAATTCTTTTGCTATGGGGAGCTATTTTTATAGCCAATTGACCAGTATTACGATCCATCACCGGCTGCTGCACTAACTGCTGCACCATACCACTTCCATTGGTATGAGGATTACCTGTTGGTCTTTCTCCAGATGCTACTCTATATGCAGTATTATGATCCTCCGTCTGCTTGCTTATTCCTGTTGACACGAAACGTGATTCCCCGTGCCTCACACACAGCAAGCCGAAAAGCGTGGCTTCAATCGGACAGCCGCACGGTTTGGAGATCCGGAAGCGTGCCAGTCAATTTGACCTGAAAACTGACAAGGGACAAAAGATTGTTAAATGTAAAATCGGAACGTGCCGGATGAGACCAGACAGTTCTGTATATACGGCCCTGAAGCCACTTACGGCGACATACGACTATAGAAGTCGTGCGCCAATTATGCATGTGATTCATTCGGCTAATATGAAGACAAAATACTTAAAGCATTGTTTGCCGAATACGCATGCATGAGAAGACATGTTTGAACAAGTGAAAATTAACTACAAGTTGAAGCATAACCAAGCTCGGCAATTCAGCCGACTCGGGGTCCATGAAGAAGGAACTAACAAACTATCACGGATAAATCCATCAAGAACTTGCATCTGCCGCACGACACTCAATCCTATCAAGATCTAAACGTTTCTAACGTGCAAGAACCCGCAACATGTAACAATCTAGATTGATCTAATTCGGCCACTTGAGCATATGATCTATTTATCATGACAATAAAAGAATAAGAGCGTTAAAGAGCGAATAGATCTATAAAAGTGTAGAGCCGAAACTAATCAATCTAGATCGGGCAAAAAAGTGTTACAAATAATTAAAAGCACTAGATACATGCAACACGTGGTAACTTAATGAATTTACTAGATCTTGCCAAATCTAATAGAGCCGATAACTAATCCTTGCTTCGCTAAGCTATCAAGCGGGACGCCGCACGGCCATCTAGTCGAGATAAACAAAGCATAAACAAAGACTCGATAACTATCTTGCCTCGCTAAGCTATCAAGCGGGACTTTTGCCCGCACGGCCATCTAGTCGAGATAAACAGAGCATAAGTAAAGACTTCCCCGATCATCAAGCGGCACGCGCCGCCGCACGGCCATCCGGTCGAGACGAACAAGACTACTTGCATCAACATCTAAATCCACCGCATGATACTAGACATGATAGCAAGGTTGCGGAACTTACGGAGGTCGACGGATCGATGACTCCTCTCGAAGAACTCGACGACACGACAAAAGGGACTCGAAAATTGGCACGGGGCGGTTGTATTGATTTGATTGTGTATATTTTACAATGGTCGAGGGTTTATATTTATACCTGGATAAGCATAAGTCCTAAACAGATACGATTACAAAGATATTTAGGCAAGCACAAAGCCGTCATCTTTATTCTTCTCGGAATTGTCACGTTTCCTTCCTTTAAAGTCAGTCACCTTGCTTCCCGAATAGAGCTATTGTGTTTGAAGATAACCGCACGCGCGTGACCACTTGCCGAACGACCAGAGCGGTCGTATGTACGCTTGCCGAATAGCTCAAAGTTAGCCGACCGCACACCCATTTGCCGAGCGTTGAATTCTCGCTTTCTCATATACCTTGCCGAATCGGCCCACCTGTCATTAACCTTTACCAAAATTCAGTGTTAACACATGCCCCCTCAATTTCGGGATAAAAGTGATTTTATTCCGAAATTGACCACAAACTTGTTCCTCATTTAGGTCAACACTGTTCAAACTTGTAGCCGCCGCCCGAAACCTGAGTCCTTCGATCCTAGATTCAAACCCACTTCAGGCTTTCAATGGCGACCCAGGATGGAGTTCCGGAGGTAATCCTTGCTTCTTCTCATGTATTCGGCAACTTTCAAATCGACCCATCGTTTTTCTTCGACTCACTTTCCCCCTGTTCTCTGAAGGACTACAAGGACGAGATTTTGATTCCCTATGCAGCAAACCCTGATTCTTATTTCCTGGGTCCAATGGGAGATCCCGACCCGATCGAGTTCGTAGAGAAGGAGACCATGAGGATTCCTTTCAAATCCGGAGTGACGCCGCCGAATCAGTGGCCAAACACCTTCAAAACTTGGCCTTTTCCTCCAATTGCCGGATGGCGAAAGTGGTATCGGAGGATGCTAGACAAGAGCAGCAGTCACTGGGATTCTCAAGACATCCAGCATTGCTTGGAATTATCATTGTCAGAGACACCCCGGAATGACTCCCTCCTGATAGCAGCAGCTCACTTTTGGTCTGATGCCATTAACGCCTTTATCTTTGGCCATGGTCCAATGTCATTTACTTTGGCTGATATCTTCATGATGACCGGCCTCAACGTGATGGAACAAAGTGTATCCCTCCAAATATAAGAATAGCAAGAACTGTAAGGATCAAATCGGGGAAGTGGATGGACAAAATACATCCAAACTTACATGTCATCCGGTTTGTGGGTGACAAAGAATATAAGGCTTTCATGAACATGTGGTTGTGCAGATTCATCTTACGTGGTAAATCTAACGAGCCAACTCTAAATCATATGGTGATGGTGAAGACCCGTCTGCAGGGTATTTTAGTCCCCTTGGGCAAATATCTTTTAGGGGCTGTCTATCATATGATGCGTCGGATCACCGTCCGGATCTGCGCGACCATGGAGAAATCTTTGTGTAAATGGTCCTTGGTGGTTCGTTCAAATGTGGCTGCAGTTGTATATGCATCGAGATAGTTTTCGTGGACCTTTATGACTTAGGCTTCCCTTCAGGTTAATAGTCTTTGAAGATGATTGGCAAAAAGAGAAAGCTTGTCGGACATATGGGGAAGCGGCATCTACCATTGTCATTAACATGGATATAGGTCATTTGTTCAAGCTGTTCTTCAAAGGCTTTGACAATGTGATTTCGCTCCCTATATAGAGAGAATGAAAATCGACTTTGCCTTGCAAATTTAGCTATGAGACCTGGCTGCTCGAGATAAAGTGTCCACAGATATCTTTAATTCTTTCATCAAGCCCCTGTGTTTTGCAGTGAGAATTTCATCATGGGAGGATCTTTGTGCCCTACTTATGAATTCTACAACCCAAACATGGTGGCTAGGCAATTAGGGTGTGGGACAGTTACCTCCAAGGCTATACCTCTCAAAAACTATAAGGCCCGGGGAGAAAATAGGGGGATGAAATAGAAGCCAAGAAAATTTTTGAACTTAGATGGGAGCTACCATCATTTATGCCTTCTCCTCTGGGATTAATAGATCTGGCCCATCCTCTGTTTACTTCACGGTGGCGGGGAGTGGCGTGCCCATATCTTCAATATACCGGTGCACCCTCTATGCCGGGATCTACAAGCTCAATTTGCCTCGATAGTGAGGTAATTTCCTTTGTACTCATTTTCTCATTATTGGAACACTTTGTCATTCACGGGATATTGAACCTACTCCTCCTTCTCAAGCGGTTCAAGATATTACCAATTTGGGCCTACTCACGCCTTGGGATATAATGCCCCTACTTTGGCGGCTTTCATGAAAACCCCCGGCAGGTTTTGGGTTCAGTACCTTTAAACGGTGAAGGCAAGAGGAAGGCTATTGCCGAATCAAGCAAGGATGTTCTTTGTGCCCGGAAGAACAAGATCCAAGAAATCCAAACTGTCTCCCAAGGTATATCCTTACCGGTCTCATTTGGGTGATAATTTTATACTCACTTCTTCTACCCGACCCACGGGTTAAGCTTTCAAGATCGGCCAATGCTTCAACAACCATTGAAATCCCTCCTCGGGCCTCTGCTTTGGAGATGCAGAAATCAAGAAACCACCGGCCATACCGGTATTATTATCCCAGTTGATCGTTTCCCTTCTTTGTACTAGATGCACCGATTAGTTCTCATATCCCGCTACTTTTTTTAGAAACAGGTCAATTCTTGAACGTAGGGGCCAGAAGAATCCTCCCCTCGTGCCCCCTGTTGGCGGTGCAGAACTTCATAGAGCTATTAACCATATTGGTAATAATTCTCTTCACATATCCTTCTTTCTTTCTTTTGCCAAACTTACCCATTGCTCTGCATTTCATTGCTCACTTTCGGATAATATTTTGGATGAGATAGCAGAAAAATCTTCCCCTCACCAGGCCTCTAGCTCATCATCCCCTGGGTGTCCAACTAAGTCCTCAACCAAGCCGAGTAGGATTCAACCTCGAAGAAGACTCTATTCAAAAAGGTAATACTTTAACTCATTGGTTTCTTTAACAATTTTGACCAATCGGCTAATGATTTTTTTCCTTCCTTTAAGGATGAGGCCAAGCCGGTATCGCCTACTCTTTCACGGTTGAAGAGTACATCAATGAGGGAGGTGAAGAAGCTACATCTCAACGAGAGGTTATCGGCGGAAAATCAGGCCCGGTTAAAGGAAATATCTCTTTTATTGGCCAAAGATATAAATGCTCTCGTTCAAGATGCAGACCAGATAAGAGAACTTGTTGAGCTCATCGACCAAGACATCCCTCCAACTCTTAAGGTCCCTCTAGAATCTACAACTCATCTTGATGATCATCTTGGTAAGGTCGGGAGAGCAAACAGAACATAGCCTCTAGAGCTGCTCTCTGCAGAGTGATAATCGACGAAAAAACATCAAGTTAAAGAGCTGCATTCCTGCATCCAGCCGCTAAACAGTCTTTGGTAACCCCGAACCGAACTGGAAGCCATGGAGGAGGAAAAGGCCATTTGGAAGCTCAAGCGGCTCAATTGAATGTGAGAATCCGGTCTCACAAAGATAAAATCGCCACCTTGCCGAACTCCATAGATGCAGCCAAAGCAAAGATAACATCTGTTATCAAGGAGCATCAGCAGATTAAAACCAGGCTTACCAAAATCCAAAGCTCTGAGGAAGATGACAAGAAGGTGCTAGAGGAAGTCAGCCAAATTAGGAATGATGCCATAGACGCAATCAAACTGTTCTTAAATGAGTAAAACATTCGGCTTGTAATATACTTAGATTCTGAACAATTATACTCCTTGTTATGTTTCGATCTTTTTAATTTCTGTCTGACTAGTGACATAGCCGAATGCTTTAAGCTTCCCGATTGGAAAAATAACTGACCGCTTCAGGCTTCCCGATTAGAATGATAACCATCTGCCTTAGGCTTCCCAATTAGAAAGATAGCCGATTCCTTTGAACCATTGTTTTTGATTTAGCCAATCTTGGCCCAGTCCGATAACGGCCCAAAAAGGAGTAAACCCTATTTCGTCGCTTGAGATACCCCGAGGCATATGCCACGATCTCCACTCTGGTTTATAAATTAAACCCTTCATCGGCCTTTACTGTTACCTCCGACTAGCATTCTCATTTGTGTCCCTTCATCTCTCTGCCTCATCCAACCCTAAGAAGAGGATCAATCCTTGAGGCGTCAATGGCGGCGGCGGCGATGGTCGTGGCAAGCGCCCCTGCCGAGGGAGAGGCGAGAGGAAGTCGAGCTCCAGCGCCGTCGGCGCCACGGGTGAGATTCAATCGGTGACTTCTTTTTCGGCTTATGCTTTATGTTCATCTCCCCCTAACCTTGGTTTTCTTCATACGCTTAGGGGGCGAGGGTCATCATTAACCGATCTCACCTCCTTCCCCGATGGTGGTGACTCAACCGGGAACCTCGACCAGCCCGGTTCCGTCTCCGGCTCCTCGAGTTCGTCGAGCTCTTCCGAGTCCGACAACTCATACAACGCCAACCCTTGGGGTCCGGCGGAATCAGAGGGTGAGGACCCTTTGTACATTCACGAGGAGGCGCTTCGGTTCCGCAAGGAAAGGGATGAAGCCCGGACCGAGCCGGGCGACATATCCAAGCAGTTCGGCGCTGCGCGCAAGCCGAATGGGAGGATCGGCGCAAAGCGATTCTGCGACGCCATCAGCTGGTTCGGTATCCTCACATAGATTTCTTTTCTCTCAATCCTCTTCGTGTGTCGACTTGCTTTTCTTGTTCAAGACTGCATGCAGAGAATGAGCGTCTCAAGGCTTGGGCGAGGTGGTGGCCGACAAGGTGAACGCCGGGGGGAGACCATCGAGGGCGCCCGATCTTTGTGGATGGCCGCGTTGATCGAGCCGTCATCCAAGGTGTGCACCTTGGCGCATCTCTTGGCTTGGCGGCGATGTCTTCCGGACCGGCGAAGACTATTCTCGCCCAAGCCGTGGGCTTTGCCGGGCGGTCCTCCTCATGAGATTGAGGACGTCAACGAGCACCGGAGCAATATGAAGATCATGCTCTGCGCCCTTTGCCGAGTCCACCAATCCTCAGTCCGTCTGAATAAGTTGTTCGGGGAGTAGTTTGTAATTAGGGATTGAACGCAAATAATCAAATTACTTTCTGAAGATGCATTTGTTCTTGTGTTGGATGCCGAATAGTTGTCTTCAGCATTTTTTCTAAATAAAAATAACTCTGAAACGATGTTTCCCGAATGCAATGACGTCATTTTAGCCGAGTAGATCTTAACCTTGCGTAGCAATCGACTTGACGTGTCATCCATTATTGTCACTCAGCGCTTCACTTTTCTCTTTTCCCGATAAACCAACCGGTCAGAATGCTGAAGTCAATTTCGAGCCATTCGGCTATACATAGATATTTTTGTACTAGAGGCGATATGAACCATATCGGCTATTTTGGTTTCACAATTTTGTGCTAAAGGCGATGTTTCCTCCATCGGCTGTTTGGTTTCAGATTTTTTCTATGAATCAACCTCAACACTAGGGTAGTATTTTTTAAGATATCTTCCATTGATAGCTCTAGCGAATTCTTCTCCAAACAAAGTCTTCAAAATATATGCATTGCCCGGGCACACATCTTTCTACCCGAAAGGGTCCTTCCCAATTCGGAGACCATTTGCCGAATGCTCGTCTTTTGATCCAATCGGCAAGTATAGTCTTCCAAACCAAATCACCTTCGTGGAATTGCTTTATCTTGACCCTCTTATTGTAGTATTTGGCAATACGTACTTTTGTTTTTTCTCAATGTTTTCCGGTGCCTTGAGACGAATCGGATGCAAATCTTCCAGTTCATCTATCATCAAATTTGTATAATCTCCTTTTTCCAAATCCCTTTGTAACATAACTCGTCTTGAACCCGTTTGCAACTCCCAAGGTAACACAAAGATGATGCCCATAAACTAACTCATAGGGAGATGTTTGAGTCGACCCGTGACAAGCCATTCGGTAAGCCCACAATGCTTCATTAAGAACCAAATGCCATCTTTTTTGGCTTCTCATCAATCTTCTTTTGAATGATCTTAATCATAATCTTATTTGATGCTTCGCTTGACCATTGGCTTGTGCATAATAAGGAGAAGAATTATACAACTTAATTCCCATGTCTTCAAACAAAGTCACAAAACTCCGAAGAAGTAAACCGAGTCCCTTGATCGGTCGTTATAGTTTGAGGAATTCCAAACCTATAAATTATATGTTCTTTAACTAAACCGACCATATTTTTCGACGTGACTTTCTTCAACGGAATAGCTTCGACCCACTTGGTAAAATAATCCGTGGCCAAGAGCACAAACTTATGTCCTTTGCTAGAAGGAGGATGAATTTGACCAATTAAATCTATGCCCCATCCTCCGAATGGCCAAGGCTTGATTATTGGGTTCATAACGGATTTGGAGCCTTTTGAATATTGCCGAACTTTTGACAATCGTGACATCCCTTATAGTATTCAAAGCAATCCTCCAGCATGGTTGGCCAAAAATAACCAGTTCTCCGAATTATCCACTTCATTCGGTAAGCTGACTGATGCGCACCGCATAATCCTTCATGCACGTCATACATCACCTTTCTAGCCTCTTCTTGACTCAAACATTTAAGCAATACTCCATCTATAGACTTGTAGTATAAGTGATCATCAAGAAGTACGAATTTGAGGGCTTTATACCGAGCTTTCGGGGAAACTCTACGTGATGGATTTCTTAGATATTCGATGATTTCGCATCTCCAATCATCAACCACTTACTCAAAGCATTCGAAACATCTTCATCTATAGTGAGGATTTCTTGATTTTCACGGTATCCGTGAGGCAGTTTGAGCCAACCTATTTGCTTCTTCATTGTGCCCCCTAGGGATATGATGCAAGGTTACTACCCGAAAGCTTTTCAAGAAGTTCCGGCATTCTTCATAATATTTTCTCAACACATCACTCTTGCATTCATATTGGCCGGTTAATTGGTTAATTACTAGCTCAGAATCCCCAAAAATCTCAACAGCAACGGCTTTCACTTCTATGAGAAGTCGAAGCCCTCTAAGCAATGCTTCATACTCCGCTTGATTGTTAGTAACATAAAATTCAATGGGAATAGCATACTCAAAAGTTGCTCCCTGTGGAGAAATTAAGAGAATACCAGCACCACCACCTTTGCAATGGGATGAACCATCGAAGAATAAAGCCCGAGGGGCACAATCTTGATCATCTCAATAGAAAGATTACAATGTTGTGTAATAAAATCGGTAATAATTTGACCCTTTTTTTGCTTTTTTGCCGATTCATATCTTAAATCAAACTCGATAAAGCAAAAATCCACTTGCCAATCCTTCCATTTAAAATTGGCATTGATAGCATATGTTTTATTACATCAAAATTAGAAACTACCACACATTCGGCATTTAACGGGTAGTGCCGAAATTTGGTACATGAGTAATACACACACAAGCACGGTTTCTCCGTAGCGAATATCTTGTTTTCGGATCCAATAGTTTTCGGCTAAGGTAAGCTATTACTCTCTCCTTTCCCTCAAACTCTTGCATGAGGGCTGACCCTATTGTTAGACTATCGACCGCCACGTACAATTTGAAAGGCTTGTCAAGTTGTGGAGGTACCAAAGACCGGTGGTGCCTTCATATATTCTTTGATTTCATCAAAAGCTTCTTGTTGTACATCACCCCATACAAACTTTTGATCTTTCTTGAGCTTGAAGTGGAGAGAAAGGCAAGACTCTTTTTCGATAAATTGGATATAAATCTTCTTACAAAATTAATTTTGCCAAGCGGTGGATTGTAACTCCGTGAGATTAGTTGGAGGGACAACTTTGTCTATTGCTTCCATGCTCTTTTTTCCAACTTCAATCCCTCCTTTATGGATAAGAAATCCCGAAACTCACCGGTCGATACTCCGAAAGCACATTTATTTGGATTCATTTTCAAACCATGTTTTCTAGTGCATTCGAGTCTTCTTCAAATCGGCTAAATGCTCTTTATGATTTCTAGACTTGACCACCATGTCATCAATATAAATCTCCACAACCTTGCCGATCAACTCATGAAAGATGTAATTCATAGCTCTTTGATAAGTTGCACCAAGTATTCTTTAACCCGAACGTCATTACAATCCATTCAAATAAACCAATGTGACCGGGGCATCTAAAAGCCGTTTTTTGAAATATCTTCTATTGCCATGAAGATCTGATTATAGCCAGCATTTCCATCCATAAAGCCGATAACTTCATACCCGGGTTGCTGCATCTACTAACAAATCAGCAATCGGCATTGGATACCCATCCATTAGAGTGGCCTTGTTGAGATCTCTCAAGTCTATACAGACTCTCATCTTTCCATTCTTCTTGTAAACAGAGGAACTATATTTGAAATCCAATCAAGGCGTACTGCATGGCCGAATGAAGTTTGCTTCCAAAGAACCTTTCAATCTCCTTCTTCACATCGGCCAATACCTCCTCTTTATAAATTTTCCTCGGAGGTTGTTTATAGGGTCGATACCCTCGACTTGATAGGTAATCGATGTTCAACAATAGAACGATCCATCCCGGGCATCTCAGATAATTCCAAGCAAAGCAATCTTTAAATTCTTTAAGAAGACTTACTAATTGTTCTCTATATTACGGACTTAAATTTGCACCGATGTACATCGGCCTTGATTTGAAATCATCACTAACATTTATCTCTTCTAGCTTGTCGGCCGACATAAAACCGTGTCCCAACTTTCCTTTGTTGCCATCGATCGGGTTACCCATTAAAAATTCTTTGTTGGAGCCGATCGCTTGGATCATTTGTTGATCCTTGTTAAATACATTAACAGGACCTTCTCCCCATACTTTGCCGGAGAAACAATCAACACCATCATATTCCCGTAATTTGGTTCCGGCGACCACACTTACCGAATCATCGGCATATATAATTTCTACATCGCCCCTATCCATTGAATGAGAATCGGTGCATGGTTGAAGGAATACAGCAATTAGCATGGATCCGTCTCTCTCCCAAGAAGCAAACCGTATGCCCCCTTGCCATCAATGACGAAAAACGTAGTGATCGGGGTTTTAGACCCAATCATCAACTCAACATGCACAGCCTCCTCGAGTGTCGGAAGGATTGCCAAACAAAGTCTCTAAGGACCATGTCGGTTTTTAACAAATCTTCACCCGTCATTCTAAGTTTTCTCGAACATGGAATATGGCATTATATTGATAGCAGCTCCTCCATCAACAAACATTTTGTCGAGGCTTCCCATTGACGTACCCTTTCACGTAAAGCGGTTTCAAGTGACGATGTTTGGCCGGGCTTGTCAAATGTTGCTTGTTGTGTCGGCACAAAGCCGAGCCATTAAGTCTTGAAACTCACTTTCATCAAAATCAGAATAAACCTCTTCATGTACTTCTTGATTGTCGGGAGCTATAAATTCTGATGGGAGGAAGAAAGCCATGCATGCATCACCCGAAGGACCTTTCTCATCATGTTTCTTCTTTGGACACCATTCTTTCCTTTCTTTCTTCGCAGCGGCACTGCTCTAGCTCTTTGTTTCTCAACCGCTGCACTCTTCTCTTCGACTTTTCCTCAACCCCCGGAGGGCACCACGCCCTTTTCGCCATCTATACTCACGAGTGCCTCTTTCTTCATTATACTCTTCAGGATGAACCCAAAGGCTTGATCTGCGAACCTCTTTCTTTGATGACCGAAGTCATTTATTTTTATACGCCGATTGTCCTCGGAAATTGAATTCCAAGTCTCTCATGGATGGACGGCGGTTGACTCGAGATTGCCTGCATTCGAAATACCGATCACATTGATTCGGGGCAATTATTTCTAGTAGGCAACTTCAAGCCTTCATTCCAACAATGTTTAAAGAATGAACACCCCCAATGAGACCTGCTCCATCTCTCTCATATGCTCTTCTTGCTCCCCTCGCAGTATACCTCTTCTTCATTATCTCCGACGTTCCTCTATAAAGCTCATTTCTTTATAGTACTCTCGTTCTTGTTGCCTTTGCCACTTATTTAGCGAATCACGTGATGTAACCCTAGGCTTAGAAGTTTCACCTTTTTCGGTTCGGCTATTCTTGAACCGAACTTTCTCTTTCGACTCCTCGGTTGTAATCTGGCGATTAGGGTCGACAAAGACCGTTCTTCTTTGCTCTGTCGAGGTTAACACCTTCATCTTACCTTTCCCTTTGGGATCATCTGCGTAAAACCATACTTATGGAGAAAGAGATCATGTTCTCGAGGGAAAGGCTGACCATCAACCTTCATTTTGCCATCAAACTTCGATGTCCCTCTTGAATGGCCTTTCGAATCCGAACCCCGAACACTCGGCAATCATTGATGGAGTGAGAATTAGTGTTATGATAGCCACAATACTTCTTGTCTTTCACTCCCTCGGTCGCAAGCATAGGATGTCCATCCGCGGTTTGATGCGCCCTTCCCTTACCAACAAATCAAAGAGCTTGTCCGATTTGGAGACGTCAAAGTCATAAGTTCCCTTTTGTTGTCTCAACCAACGCCGGCTAACCCGAGTAGGTTCCTTCGCCCAAGTCAATTCATTTGCAGCTATCTCATCATCATCATCATACTCATCCGCTTCTTCCAGGAAACTTTGATACATTTCACTAGCAATGTTCCCCTTTTGGAAGCGGTTGTCTCTCTTGAACCCCCGAGCTTGATTACTCATAGCAGCCGGTCGTTGTGAAAGTTGACCAAGATCATCGAATTCCATGCCGAAACGACTTTTCTCGACATTAAATTTGCATGCCGCTATATCGCCATCCCAGCAACCGATCATCCGTAGGTTCAATGAATAACAAAGGTTCTTGGTATCTCTAAATCTGTGAAGATACTCCCCCGTGGTGTTTCATTAGCTCTGTCTCGGACTCATGAGGTCGACCCGGCTTCTTTTCATTAGTGCTTGGGTGAAGAAGTATGCATGGAACTACGCTCCGGCTCCCGCCCACGTACCAATGGAATGTAATGGCAATGAGGTAAACCATGAGAAAGCTGGCCCTGTGAGGGACAAGGGAAAATACCGAATCCTCCAAGCTTCATCCGTGGATGCTTCCCCAAGTTGCATCAAGTACCCACCGATATGGTCTACGGTGCTAGTATCATCTTGACCAGAAAACTTAGTCAAGTCTGTCGGAGGTTTCACCCTTGGAGGAAGTGCAACTCTATTGTACCATTCTGGATAAGGAGACTTGTATGAATAAGATTGATTCTTTGGCTTTAGGCCGAACCGATCTTTGCATCATATCGCCCATCCTATGCATGATGATATCAACATCCGATTTTGGGGTTCCACATGTCTGTCTTCCGAAGGCATTCCCTCGATGCGCTCTTGTATCCCCGGATTCGGCAGAGCATCTAGAGCGGTGTAATCAAGTAAATTCTTGGTATCCATCTCCATACATGTTTTCTCGCGACTGCTCGATCTTTGGAGATACCTTAAAAGCCGATTGTGGTACATCTTTCGTCGTACCAAATGTTACTCCGACCATAGCAAGGGAGGTGCTGTTTTTCATTAGGGATTAGTCCATCTTTATTTGAACCGGATGCTCAAGCAAACCGGGATTTCAAAACTTGAAATTTCGACTCTCTTGCCCCCCTCCGTGATAGTCCCGGGATATCTCGGCTATCACGGGCATCCACTTTTCGAGATGATTACAAAGTCATACAACATCGAGTACAAAATAAGCCTAATACAATAATCTAATTACAAGCCCACTGGGCCAAAACAAAACAAAACACCGGTAAACTACTCGTAGCAGCGAAACATGATGAACATCCAATCCACAGGCATCCTTGAGAGTAGATCACAAACCAACTACTAAACTCAACACCACTGCAAGTCAGGAAAAAAAACTGCACACCACCAGATGTGTGCAGGCCATGGTTAGCACCGAATGAGCTTTGGTGGAAAAAAATAGAAAATAAAAGGGATCTGGTGATCCTATTAGTTTGGCTGTAGTTTGCATCCTAGCGCATGCGGAAAAGCATCAAAAGTATAGTATATAAATCTTCAAAAATCCCAAACCACACTCTCATTCTCACATCCACTCATCATCACATCTCACCTCTCATCACACATCATCCCTCACATCTCCCTCATACTCTCGGTCTAAGCGACGAGGCAGCCTCCGACGCCCCTCGTCTCAACGGCCTCAAGCCGGACCTAGCCGGGGAGAGAAGCAAAGCACAAGAGAAGACTAGCGGAATGAAACAGTTCACGGGGGTGATCATGACCGAGACCGCGGCTATACGTATAGTTTTAACTCTGCAGAGTGTGTACACTGTACCCAACAGAACGCCATCATCGACCTTGGCCGTGGTCTAAGCGAACACCGCTCAACAACTAGCGCATTCCTTACCGCCCCAAAGTGGAGTAGCACACGGCGCAACGCATACCCTTGGGATCGTGATTAGGGTAGCCGGAACAACCATCGGCATCCTTCTCACTTTGTGCTCCTAGGGCAAAACCCCGTGCACCTCTGCTCCAACAGGCGGCTTAGTCCGCACTAGCCCAACCGAACGGGCCCCGCCCATTTCAGGGCCTGCGGGCGTGCACGTTTGACATAGTCCCGTGTTCCGTGCATGCAACCCACGACGGTCCTTAGTTGGCGTGAGCAAGCACCTTCCACCAATCACATGTGGCTCACCTCTCTCGGGTAGCCACCTCCACCCTCCTATTCCAACACCACAAACCAATATCACCACACAAACCCGGATATGGGGCACTCCATGCCCCTAGGGCACCCCCTCCGGTAAGACCACCTCTCACTCGGGCCGGTATCTCCAAGAAAGGGGGGTCAAGACAAGAAATATCTCCGTAACTCCTCATATCACCACCACCCATGCGGGATTCAACGCCCCGTCGCTCACATGCCATCTATCTCGGGGAAGTCCCACGGACATCCCCAATCACCAACCCCAATCACCGATATTCCATCACACATCACATAACAAGGTATATATGTAATTATGATGGAAGTAAATGCAAGCAAGCGTACAGGACATATAAATAAGTGGCGGCGCAAGGCCGGGTAGTCGGGGTGAAGAGGTTTCAAACAAGGCAATCAAGGCTCGAGGCAATAGCATGCATCACATATACTAGCAAGGAATAAAAAGTAAAGCGCTAGCATTTCTAATTTGCAATGCCTAATAGGATTCTCTAAGTAAAGGTCTGCCGCCATGACACCGCGATGTCGAGGAAGTAGTGGTTCGTGTCTCGGAAGTCGAGGTCGTCGACCATCGGGATCCATCCCCTCCGTGTGCGTTGCCGGGTCCATCCGAAGTTCGACTCTGCCGCTACGCAAAAATAAAAATCGAACGCGACTTCGCAATAAGAACCAATAAAAACTGCATTAAGAATTTACTTAAATAAGAAAACCAATTGCGCTAGGAGGTAGAGGAGGATTTTAGAAAAATTATGAAACCGGTTTCATAATTTTTGGAGCAAGGATGAATTTCTTATGGATTTTGGAAGTTCAAAAGGGATTGCTGAAATTATATATAGAAGCAAAAAGGGCAGGGGTTCTTAGCTGGGCTGGCTCACTGCTGTTGGCCTGCAGCAAAAGGAGAGGGAAGCCGAGCTGGGCTGCTGGCCAGATTCGGCCCAAGAGAAAAAGAGAAGTCAGCTCCAGGCTTGTGCTCTCATGGTGTTCGACGAAAGGCACAAGAGGCTGGGAGCTTGAGGTGGCGTGCAGGTGTGCGTTCGTGACGCCGCGGCGGCGTGCCGTGGTCATGGTGAGGGTAGGTAGAGTGGACTGGCCGGTGCTGGGTCACGACTATGGAGCTGTGAAGAGGTCCGTGCGTGGCGACGTGCGGAACATGCAGTTCCCGTGTCAGCGGGAGGTGCGCCGTGCGTGCGGCTTAGGTGAAGTGGCGGCCGTGAGTGGCGCGGCGCCGTGGTGACCGTGGCCGTGCCTGTGAACGCTGAGCTGTGACGAGCCACGCTCGCGTGTGTGGCGTGCGTGTGTTTGGTGGAACGTGGAAAGGATGCACTGACGGGGCTGTGCAGGTGAGTCGTCGCGAACGCGAAGGCTGGGACAGTCGCGAACGACGGCGAGGCAAGAAAAAAAGGGGCGGTCTTGGAAGGTGCTTACTGTTTGGCTTGCGGGCGGCCGATCGATGCCGAGGAACGGAGGCGAAGCAAGGTCGTCGTCACGTCCGTGGCCGCGGCAGGTGCAGCACCACTAGTGCGGTGCGCACTAGGCGTTCCGGACAGCGGCACTGGCACGGCGAGGTCGCAGCGTGCGCTGCGTGTGCCAGTGCAGGTGCTGTGCGTGTGTGAGTTCAAGGGCAAGGCAAGGGCCAGGCTGTGCTCTAGTGACGGAACGGTGCACCAGTGGCAGCGGCTCGTCGGCCGGACAAACAAGCAAGGCGAACGAGAAAGGAGCAGGCTTGGGTGTGTGCTCACCGGCGGGCAGCAGACTTGGCGGGCAGCGCGTCTGGCCTGGTCGTCGCGCGTCCAGGCGACGTCGCAGCCGGTGCAGGCAGAACGTGCGCTGGAAAGAGGTCGTGGCCGCGGGGCTGTTCGACTTCGACGCGTCGTTGGCGACGGCGCGCGGTCACCGGCTCCTTCGTGTCCCAGGTTCCAGCTGCTTGACTATGATTTGGCGCCGAGGAGGCCGATCGAGGGGGCTGCGGAGTCTCTGTGAGTCACTGAACGCGGCACGAAGGCCGATCCATGGCATGAACATCATGGCAGTTGGGTAAAGGTCCAAGCTTTGGCAAGGGCAGGGGCTCACCGATGGGTTCGGGAGGTTGCAGAACGTGCACCTGAGACGGTGCCGGATCGGAGCGAGGACAGACCGCCGCCGGGGCCGTGGTGAGGACGAAGGCGGAGCGGCGTCGCGGCGTCGCGGACAGCGAGGCCGAGAGCGGTCCCGCCGTTGGCGTCGTGTTCCGGGGTTTCTGCTGGTCCGTGGGTACGGGGTCGGCGTCACGGCTCTGGTGGCGTGGATCAGCGAGCCCGGGCGCAGAGACGGTCGCTGTGCAGGAAGCAGTCGGCGTCGTGCTCGCGTTGTTGCTGGGCAGAGCGACGGCGAGGGCTCCAAGCAACGCCGTCGTCAGCGACGGGGTGCACTTGGCGGCGTGGTCGCGTCGGAGGAGGCGAGGCCGGGGCTGGTCCAGTGGTGCGCTGTTCCTGTGTTGGTGTCGAGCTCCTGCGAGCGACGTCGCGGGGCAGTGCAGGGCGGTCAGGGCAGAGTACCACGGCAGGAACGGCAAAAAGGAGATGCCTTTGGCAAGGGTGGGAACTCACCGGCTGAAAGGACCTTGGCGAGTCGAGGGCCGTGGTCTTCCGCTCGGCGGAGGTCCAGAGCTTCGCGGTGGTGCCTCGGTGCGCGCGAACGGCGAGGGTGCGTCGCAGTGGCGAGGCAATCACGCCGTGGCCGAGGTGGTTCCTAGGGGCGACGTCACAGGGCTCGATCGAGGTGGCGGTCGCTGCTCACGGTTGGCAAGCAGCGGGCTTGGCGAGGTCGCCGTGTTGCTGCTGCAAGCACAGATCACGGCTCAGGATTTTCTTGGTTTGGGACTACGTAGGAGGAGATAAAGGAGATAGCTTGACTAGGGAGGAGTCTCACCAGAGGTCCTTGGAAGCGGGAACGGATGGGTACGGCGGCGTCGCTGCGTGGCGCCGCGGCGCTCGTCGTGCACGAACGGCGGCTCGGCGACGGAAACGGCGGTGCGGCGCTGGTGGCGCGTCGCGGTGGAGCGAGGACGCCACGGGCTGCCGTGGACGAGGTGCTGCTCTGACCGCGGCACTATGCCGGCGGCGGTCGCGACTCCGCGTCGCGGCGAGGGAGCAGGTCCCTGGCTCCGCGGTGGCGGCGGCGTGGCACCACCGCGGCCACCGCGAACGCCGCGGCGTGGCTGTGCTGTGCGCTGAAGGGTTCGGCCGGAAGAAGGAATGGTGGAGAAGAACAGGAAAGGAGAGCTCGTGGCGGCGGGTGGGAGAGGAACTAGGAAGGGAAAGGAGGCGAGGGCTTGGCCTGGGTTCTTATAGCTCGCGGCTAGGGGCTCCGCGAGCAGGTGCGGCCTACGGACGGCGGCGATTCTCGACGTCCGCGCCGTGAGACACGCGGCGGGCATCCGTAGCACGGGCATGTGAGGGTCGCGGGAAGGTTCGAGAAGGGAGCAGCTTGGGGCGCGGCGCGTCGCGACGCGAGGCACGGCCTGGGAACGGCCCCACGGAGGCGTCGCCTTGGCTTCTTCCTGGCGACGGCTGCTGCGTGGTTGACGGAAAGCAGCCAGGCGAGCAAACGGCGGGCAGCGCGGGCGTGCTTGTACGGAGAAAGAAGAAGAAGACGGCTCGGACGGAAAGGAGACGGCGCGGGGGGTGACGAGCAGCGCCCCGACGGAAAAGGGAACGGAGGACGCAGCTCCGTCTCCAACCTTGGCCGACAGGTGGGACCTCCTTTCCTGGTGGGACCCACGCTGCACAGAGGCATGCAACGGCGGCGGCAGTGCCTTCGTTGCGAAGGGAAGCAAGCAGGCGGCGGTGGCCACTGCCGTGCATGCTGTGTACGCGACTGCCAGGGAAGGGAAGGAACTGGGCTGCTGGGCCTGGTCCGAAGGAAAGGAAGATGGGCCGGGTGCTGCTAGCAATTGGCACAAGAGCATGCTTTGCTAATTGCACGGCCTGCCTAATTACGTAGCTCGATAAGGCACAAACCAAGGGCATAGGAGCATGCACGGTTGCAAGGCCGGTTACGTGCTGCTGCTTGAGAGGGTTAGCAAACCATAGATGATTTGGGGATATATTTAGGAAGGAGTAAGAGCAGGTCGGCTGCCATGATCGGGTCTAGTTTTAAGGAAAAAGGTTTCCTATTTCCCGCTCTAGGAATTAGACAAGGAATTACCTCCGAGCACAAGCAAGAACCAATTCACACATGCAGTTACGCTACATGTGATGCACAAAATTAATTTATAAACTCGATTTGAAAGGAAAAGAGGGGTTAGGGATTTATTTTAGGAGATAATAAATCAAGTGTAGGCTTGCACTTTGAATTCGAGCGTGACTCGAATTCAACCAAGTTTTTAATTTATCAAAGAAAATCATTTTATTTCAAAACATCACTCGTCACATCGGTGATCAGTCTCCGTGACAAGTGGTTCATTGCAATAGTTTTGAAACACGAATTTGAATTTGGGGCAGAAAAGGAAAACATTTGACTTAGTTTTGACCTACATCCGCATGCAACACACATTCAAACAAAAATTTTAAAAAGTCAGGATTTTTTATTACATAGGAATTTACGGAATGTTACATGCTCCTTCACCTCCCTCGGGCTTTTCTTGGTATTTTGGTGGATTGAAAAGCGTTGGTCCAATGAATTGGGCCTGCATTCTCCTCAAAATACTTATCGGTAGTTGGGCCGAAGGTACTAACCATGATAGCACGAAAAGTGTTCAAGAAGGCGTGTTATGATTTGTAATAGTTTCTCCCAAAGCTTTGTGAACCAACTCCGACACCTTTCGAGCTTCTTCTTCTTGGTGTAATCAGACCGATGCGGAAGAAGAACCCTTGGCAACGATTGCTTTTAGATGATCTTATTGCTCTTGTTCTTGGAGAAGGACATCAAACACTTCGCTGAAAACCGATTACATGCTTGTTGCACCAACTCTCTTATATCTTCAGCAGTTCATCCAAAGTCACATCCGAGCGTGATTGTTGCTGATTTCGCACATCTTGAGCAACGTGGATTGGGCGTGCCAAAAAAAGTGTGTTGACACGAAACGTGATTCCCCGTGCCTCACACACACACAGCGAAAAAGCGTGGCTTCAATCGGACAACCCGCACGGTTTGGAGATCCGGAAGCGTGCGATCAATTTGACCTGAAAACCGACAAGGGACAAAAGATTGTTAAATGTAAAATCGAAACGTCTTAGGATGAGACCGCACGATTCCGTATATACGGCCCCTGAAGCCACTTACGACGACATACAGCTATAGAAGTCATGCGCCAATTATGCATGTGATTCATTCGGCTAATATGAAGACAAAATACTTAAAGCATTGTTTGCCGAATACGCATGCATGAGAAGACATGTTTGAACAAGTGAAAATTAACTACAAGTTGAAGCATAACCAAGCTCGGCAATTCAGTAGGCTCGGGGTCCATGAAGAAGGAACTAACAAACTATCACGGATAAATCCATCAAGAACTTGCATCCGCCGCACGACACTCAATCCTATCAAGATCTAAACGTTTCTAACGTGCAAGAACCCGCAACATATAACAATCTAGATTGATCTAATTCGGCCACTTGAGCATATGATCTATTTATCATGACAATAAAAGAATAAGAGCGTTAAAAAGAGCGAATAGATCTATAAAAGTGTAGAGCCGAAACTAATCAATCTAGATCGGGCAAAAAAGTGTTACAAATAATTAAAAGCACTAGATACATGCAACACGTGGTAACTTAATGAATCTACTAGATCTTGCCAAATCTAATAGAGCCGATAACTAATCCTTGCTTCGCTAAGCTATCAAGCGGGACGCCTGCCGCACGGCCATCTAGTCGAGATAAACAAAGCATAAACAAAGACTCGATAACTATCTTGCCTCGCTAAGCTATCAAGCGGGCCTTTGCCGCACGGCCATCTAGTCGAGATAAAAGAGCATAAGCAAAGACTTCCCGATCATCAAGCGGATGCCTGCCGCACGGCCATCCGGTCGAGATGAACAAGACTACTTGCATCAACATCTAAATCCACCGCATGATACTAGACATGATAGCAAGGTTGCCGGAAACTTACGGAGGTCGGCGGATCGATGACTCCTCTCGAAGAACTCGGCGACACGACAAAAGGGACTCGAAAATTGTCACGGGGCGGTTGTATTGATTTGATTGTGTATATTTTACAATGGTCGAGGGTTTATATTTATACCTGGATAAGCATAAGTCCTAAACGAATACGATTACAAAGATATTTAGGCAAGCACAAAGCCGTCATCTTTATTCTTCTCGGAATTGTCACGTTTCCTTCCTTTAAAGTCGGTCACCTTGCTTCCCGAATAGAGCTATTGTGTTTGAAGATAACCGCACGCAGCGTGACCACTTGCCCGAAACGACCCGAGCGGTCGTATGTACGCTTGCCGAATAGCTCAAAGTTAGCCGACCGCACACCCATTTGCCGAATGCGTTGAATTCCTGCTTTCTCATATACCTTGCCGAATCGGCCCACCTGTCATTAACCTTTACCAAAATTCAGTGTTAACAATTCCCAACAAAATGAGTGTACGCTGGGCCTCTATTCTCTATATGCAGATTGAAAGTTTTCTTTATAGCATTGGATATCTTGTTCAAGAAGATTTCATTATGATTGGTAAGAGTAGCAGACCATAACCTGTTGATGACATTGAACATATCATTTTCTTTGGATGCGGATATTTGGGTCTAGCTCTCCATCCGAATAACCCTCGGGAGATGAGTCTTCCGGAATACTTTCTTTTCTCTATTCTTAGTGAAGGACAACAGACACTTTTCTTGGAATTGATCAACGGCCGTAATGATTAATTCTTTCAATTCTTT
>JADLZL010000627.1:0-48335 GCA_015844335.1 Chrysopogon serrulatus
AGTTGGTTCATAGTACAAGTGCTTCCTTTTTGTTGCTGGCATGTGCTTTTGTAAGGCATAGAAAAAAAAGTGCATAGCAGCGACCTTTCATGTTCTGTTGTGACCTCTATCTCAAAATATAAGGCACGGACGATATTTCAAAATTCAAACTTCATAATCTTTGACCAACAATAAGTCTAATCATATGAAAATTCTGTGCTACAAAAGGTACTTGCATGTTGCATTATGTTTGTATTTACAAATACTCTGCAATGATTAAACTTTTGTTGCCATAAATGATATGCTATAAGAGGAATTAGTAGTCAAATATGCCTTTGGAGACCGCACTAAGTCATGTGATATATTTTAGGGCAGAGGGAGTAAATTCCTGCATCGTGGTGTGTTCTGTTATAATTCTGTTTCTATTTTATTAAGGTTGTGTTTGTTTTAGCTTCTGAAAAGTGCTTCTGCTACCAAAGCAGAATGTCAACCAAACTTTTTTGCAGTACCTTGGACCAACTTTTCCAAATGGGTGGAAATATAGAGATATTTTACAGCTGTTTCAAGGGAGATAAAGAGAGGAGGGTAGGTCATAGTTGTTTTAACCAAACATTTTTTAGTGTTTTCATAGCACACACTCTCATAGCTCACAACAGCTTTTTCATAGCTGATAGCTCACAGCCCTCAACCAAACAGACCTTAATACCATCTGCCTTAAGCCTGTGCAGTTTTTCCTAGTGATATCTTTGTGTTTTAATATATTAAGTGTTTGCAGGTTCTTTTGAAGCCTATTATCTTCCAATTTGTTGTGGAACCACCAGAATCTATTGAATCAGTTCTGGATGCTCCATCTATTGAAGAAGTTAATGTAACTATTATTTTGTGCTTGGGCCAAATGGCAATCACTGCACGGTCAGATGTTCTTTGGAAGCCTCTTAACCATGAGTTCATAATCTCTTAAGGTTTTCAGATTTTTGGCCTATGAATTAATGATATACCATTATACCAGCACTAACTAAAGTAATAACTCACAGGATTTAGGTTACCTAATATAAAGAATAGTAAAGACTATGAACAACAGTGTACAGGATCCTCTGTCTTACAACTTTCTCATAAATTGCAGGTGCTGATGCAGATTAGGAGTGATGAAGTTCGCCCCAGAATGTTGGGCCTGAAGGTTATCAGGTATGGTCCTCAACATCTGACAGAGTACGACGTTCTTCTACCAGAGACCATCCCGTTCCTGGGCAAATCGCTTGAGGATGTGGAGCTTCCTGTCAAGACACTGTCGCAGGAGATCTTGAAAGAGATGGAAACCCTCAGCGGAGAGAGCCTCCGGCAGTACTTGTGAGTTCTGAGGCCTCAGCTCTTCACGATGGTGGTACCCTTTGGCTGATGAACTGTAGAAGCAGAACATCAGCCATGCTTATTTCCTGTAGATCACATCAGACGTATGTACCTTGTAATTTATATGTAGGTTAGGCTTAAAAATTTGTATCAAATAAATTTGAATCTGTACAAATTTGGGCCAATAATCATAATTTGAACTTTTTGTGGGCATTTCAGTAGCATGCTTGCCTTATTTTTTTGGATAAAGGAAGTTTTATTGGTCCCGCTTGCTTTTCCTGTACTGACAAAAATCACGTGTATAGCAAGTGATCGACATCTCTATTTTAATCTGGTGTAATCTGTAAATGTGCGTTATAATTAGGCTGTCAAAGATTAGCTGGCTGTGCTTGGTGACTTTTGGGTGATCCGCACCGCACCGCACCCTCCGCGCCACGGCGCCACGGTACCATAATCACGTGCCAGGATTCCAGGAACAACAGCACATGGAGCAGTTAATGCTTCTGAACTTATTGACCTTTTTTTATTGTTTCTTGGGTGTAAACCAATTGCCCCATGCATGATCGATATGCTGCAGATTGTCTTTTTTCTTTGCTCGGCAAGATTGCCGCTTGCAGGGATTGTTTGATCATTATCTATGAGTATCAGTATGACAGATGGGATTGGTTTCTGAATGCTGACCGTCACAGGGTATGTGATTACGTTAGGTCACATGGTTGTAGCAAGACTGCAAGAGAGCCTAGATCTCTTCGAGTGTGACAAAGAATGACAGGTCCCTTTCATACTGAATTTGAAGCCCAGATTTGGCCGCATGCCGGGGGTGAAATTTTGAAATCTGGAAGTGAAAACCGTACTTACTGCCCTGATATTGATGTTCACCCACTCTGGTGACCACATACCATCCTTTTGGCTTGTTGACAGATCGAGAGCCCAATTGAAACTATGCAAGCTTTTCTTGCGAAAGTAGCAGTGAAAGTGATCTTGGAATTGATAGTAAAAGGGTGCATTCTTGTGCTTCTTCCAGGTAAAAAATCGATGGCGGGTTAAATTTGACGTTGCATGTAGCCGTGCAACTGATGTCGACATGCCTGGACCGCAAAGCAATGAAGTTTCGAGGCCAACACTAAAGAGACGCTGAAAGGATGTCACTAGTCGGTGCCTCCAAAAGAGCCGACGTACTTCATTGCTCACTCATGTTTCTTGTGGAAAGATGAAGGATTGTTGATGACAAGGAATCAAGAGACCAACAAACCCTAGGAATAGGGGCATGGGCATTCTTTTGACCAATCCTCCTCTTCAGTTGTACGAGTATGAATCATTCATCATTGCTGTCACTAACTTGCAATAGTAGTAGAGTACATATATAGCCGGTTTCTTGGTCATGCACTCATGCTCATGCTCATGCCTTGTCGACAAAATTCCATCACCAGTTCAACAGATCAGCATAGTTGTCTGATGCCTGTAAACTGAAATAAAAAGGAGTACTGTTGTCTTCACTCATCAGGCAAGACAAATGCAATTAACAAAACCTTCAAGAAAAGACAAATGCAGTTTAAGAAAATTTTATAGATTTCCACGTCGAAAGCACCCACATTATATGTTCTCGGATGAGTTCCTATGTAGTTACGTGGAAAGTATACTTTTCTATACATGCTTGTGGCTCCTAGCATAAGTCACGTTATGATCATTCTCAAAATGCCCCGATACAATCTCTGATGTATGCAAGAAGTAACAAACAACACAAGGGACGCCAAAGCTATCCTGCTGGCTGCTGCTATAACACCACACTTTCTAAACAGGATTGGAGCCTCACCATCACACGCAACTATTATTATCTTGCTATGTCTTCAAGCCTTTTTAGTATTTTCTTTGTATCTGGTCTCAATGACGGTGATGGATTACAGCAAGCCGTTGCCAATTCGAAGTAGGCATTTAGATTGTCCTCCTTCCCAGAATTCTTGCTTTGTTTGATAAGTTCGGAACTGAAAGCTTCTGATATCTTCCTCTCGAGAACCAGGTCTTTGAAAGAGGCCGGCAAATGGATGTCGCGAGCATTTGGTGGCTTATCATTTGTGACCTCCTTCTGAGCAAGCATCTCGAGCATAATCACTCCCAAGCTGTAGATATCACTCTCCCCGGTGGCATCCCTCATCTTGATCAGCTCTGGAGCCTTATAACCCTGCATTGCAGATGTCTCGAGCATCTCTTGCGCAGCAGCAGGGTTCAGCAGAAGGTAGAGGCCAAAATCTGATATCCTGGGCTGGTAATCGGCGTCAAGCATAATGTTATTTGTTTTGAGATTGCCATGAATGATTGGTTTCTGCGATGCTGTGTGAAGGTGGTCCAGTCCTTTGACAATGCCGATAGACAGCTTGCAAATTATCTCCCACCTCTGTGAATCATTGATTCCCTCTGCAGGTCAGAAGAATAGATAAAGATCAGAAATTGCAAACGAAAAGGAAAACAGTGGAAACATATTAATATTTCATGACTGACTGAGACTAGCTCGTTATCGATTGGCACTAGTAATGGGTGGTGGCATTCCTTTATAACCCAAAAAACTGTCCTTTTCAAGCATTTGGTATACTGAAATGGAAATGACCCAAAGTTCATTGCAAACAAAACTGCACAAGTTGTTTTGTGCATGCACGCAAAAACAACTATTATGAAAGTCTAAGTCTTTCTCTACTAGACCAATTGATGGTTCAAGATAATAGTATATGTTCAATCATAGAATACGATCCAACAACTCCCTGAAAACGAGAGCTGATAGATGCAGGAAGCCACAAACAGTTCAGAAGTGCCACCATTCCACCAACATAAAGCCCAGAATAAGTCATGGAAACTGCTAAAGATGCATTTCTCCGTCTGATAATAAAACAACCACCATGCACGTCTGGAAAAAATTTGGCTTTCCCTCAAAGCCTTGATTTGATAGAGGAGATGCATCGCCCAAATTGTAAAGGCAACAATTAAAAGCTTGAAAGCACTATACTATCGAAAAGGAGTGAAGCTTGCCACATGTAAACCCAAGATCTTACGCAACAAGAAGAAGATGCTCTGTGGAGCAGATAACAACCAACTACGAAAATTTTACCAAGCACTTTATGAACTGTCCCTTTGTGCAGTTAAGGACAAGAACATGAAGCGTAACAGTGAAGACACATGGCTAAAAGTAACATAGCACCCACTAGGCCGCCACAGTAATTTACTAAATCCGCGAAGCATCATTGCCTGCGACGCTTTTACCGCAGCCCGCAGGCATGGGATGACGAAAGTAGCTAATCATCTAAATCTGAGGTAAATTTCAAATTCTGCAGTAAATCCAAGCAATGGAACCTGAACCAGGAAACCTTACCAACAGTCGAGCAAATCATTGCGCATGATTAGCCTTACTCAAAAAAAAGCTAGCTTGCGTCGAAAGCAAATGACGTGAAGGGAAACAGACCTTGCAGGAAGCGGCGCAGCGAGCCGGCGGCGTAGAACGGGTGCACGAGCAGCTTCTCCCCGCGCGGGCCGATGTAGAGCGCGCGGATCGGCACGAGGTTGGGGTGGCGCGCGGCGCCGAGCACCCGCGCCGCGGCCGCGGCCTCCTCGGCGCCCGCGGCGCAGGCCGGGCGCACGAACCGGAGCAGCGCGACGGCCTCCCCGGCGCTGAGCCCGGCGCGGTACAGCGTGCTGTGCGAGGACTTGGCCACCACCTCCCCGGGCGCCTCGAGGATCGCGGCCACCGTGAGCGCCTCGCCGCCGGGGAACCGCAGCAGCGCCTCCTCCCCGCCGGCGACGTAGCCGCCCGAGGCGCCGGCCGCCTGGAACCGGTCCGCCCTCGCGCCGCCGCCGTGGGAGGGCAGCACCGAGCGACCGCGGCCCCGGCGGCGGCGGCGGCAGCGGCGGACGAAGTAGAAGATGGCCAGAGCGACGACCACGGCGAGAACCGGGACGAGGACGGCGTTGATGAGTGCCTTGCGCATTGCGCTGTTCTGGACTTGGGCGGCGCGCTCTAGATCGGAGGAGGCACGGACCGCGGCGTGCTTGGCTGCTCTTCTTGCTGGGGGTAAATGGGCAATGGGGAAAGAGTAAAATGGGTTTGGAATTTGGGAGAGAGAGGTTTGCTTGAGCGTGCTGCTTTGGGGCTGCTCTGCACTGGCTGCTTCTGCTTTCTTTTCCTCTGCCTTGCGCAGCCTCTGGTATTCTTGCCGTTGGGAGGGGGGAGAAGGCTAGTTACTAGACAGGCTAGCCTTGGGATTCCTTTCGTTTCAGGAAGGCTCTTTCTTTATTTTATTTGAGAGCTGAGAGGAAAGTTGTGTGTGAAAAAATGAAAGTGTGGTCTGAGCCGATGACCACGATCCACGACTGTGAGGAAGGAAAAAGGATGGAGATTTGGAGGCGACGTCGACGATGACAAAAATAAATACCAAGACAGTAAATACACTTATATGACATAGTACTGATTTAAAAACAAAGGATCAAAGTTTTATGAGTAAAATTAATTTTATGGGGATGTGACCAGTTACCATTCGTTTCAACACATGGACCTTCGAAAGTTTAGTGAGATTGATCGTAGGGCTTGTTTTACGGCACTTGTATCCATCTTAATTTATGTGTCGAAGTGAATTAAAGTAAAAAATTAATTAGTTTTATATCCTCATACATAAAACAAAATCTAGGAGGACAATCACGTACGTACAGACCACGAAAACACCAGCTCCTCACCTCTTAACCCCCTTACTCACTGCTGCCACCTCACCTCATTTGGCTCCAACAAAACCGACATCGTCTCCACCTGGTGTCCTCCTGGCACTGCTCTCACTAAATTGAAGTTGTCTTCTCTTTCTCCAACCAAATGTCCTAGCTTCTATCATCTCCTGTTGGCTCCTGCATCACGCCGTTGCCTCTATTGCCTCCCATTGACTTTGGTGCGCTACTTCTACCGCCATCCTCACCAGTGGCCCCTCGACAAATCTCTTCATAAGCCTCCTTCTAAGTCCACAACCATAGAAATCCTCTAAAGCCCCTAATATTGGTCAATGTCTTCATCTCCTTAGTGTCGTCTCCACCATTCTCTCGGAGACGTGATTTCTTCTTGTCACGTAGTTTGTGAATGCTGTGTGCACATGTAAAAACAAAAAAAAAGTATAAATGTTTTTTAATCCATTCTATTTTTTAGGTTGGTTTTGGCTTTAGGTGGACATATTATATCTTCTCAATACTGCTACGTATTTGCGAATCGTTCTACTATTGAAGCTAATTACAATTCACTTCAGTTATAAAAACCGCTATTCAACTCAACCATGAAAAAGATGATACACTTCAACCATTGAAATGACATATTCTGACTCTTTCTCGATCATTATGGATATATGAAGCATATCAGATGATAGGGTCCTCGCATTGCATCTGCCCCTCATAAGACCGGCGTGTGGTTAGAACCGGCATTGAGCCATTGACTTTATATGCCGTTCTCTATTTTTTTTTTTGTTACTATTAGTAAAGTGTGTCTCTTTTTTTTTTTTTTTTTTGCGAGTAAGTAAAGTGTGGAGCTGCCTGTGTCGTCCCTGCAGATAAAAACGATTCCTTGCAGAAAAGCTATGATTTAGGACAGAAATCTGTGTTCTGTTGAGAAAACGAATCTTCACTTGATTTTGCTGTTGCTCGGTTGAACGAGACTTCTGATCTTGTCGCATCGTATAAAATCAAGCAGGTCCGTGTTTTTTTTAATACTATACCTATATCCTCTCTCGTGTCTTTTATATAAAAAACTGAAAAACTTGTGTAATCCGTACCTAACGAATGGTGTGAGACGCCAACCGTAGCCGACGGTCAGCACTCACGTATATCGCCGATGTGTACGGCGTACTGGCCAGCACGTGCGTCCAGGACCGACACACCACAAGGCAAAGCCGCGTGCGCTTGAGCCGTGTCGACGGTCAACGGATGGCCGGCCGGCAGTGGCACACTGACACTGGGCCGTCAGGTCCGGACGCCGCTCAGCTCTTTTTTTTTTCGGCCTTTTCCCCTTCTTCGGCTACCGCCAGGAAGGGAAGAAAAGAACCCGCATGATCCGCCCGCAACAGCGGGCGCGAGGTTCCCGGCCATCCGGGCGGCGCCTTCCCTGGGCTGTCTGGCAGCAAGCCCAACAATAAATTCGGTGGGTGGGCCGCAATTGCGCTTGCTATATTGAGGACGGCCCGGAGGCTCAGCTGCACACTTGGGCCGGGCTTGCGCTTGCTATATTGGAAGAAAAGTCCAGTTGATGGAACACAAGGTCTTTGGTGCGAAACGAGTAAGGCCCCCTTTGGCACCACAGGAATACCGTAGGATGGGATAGGAAAGGCACGGACGGAGGAAAGAAAACCGTAGGAAAGAAAGTTGATTCCTTCGGCCACAGTCCGCTCGCATCCATCCTCACCCATTAAATTTTGCCAAGGCGTCGCCTTTCTCTCTCTCTCTTCCATTCCATGGCTCGCTCCTCTCAGATCCCCCCACGCTCCACCGTCCCCACGGCGCCCGGCAATGGCGGATCCGGCACCGGCAGCCCCTCTCCCTCCCCCGGATCCACCAACGGGCGGTGAAGAAGCCCCTCCTCCCTCCGGCACGGGCTCACAGTCGCCCTCGGCGCGGACGCGGCGGTCACGGGCTCTCCGGCGGGCGGAGGCGGAGGGCGGGCGGAGCGTGGGCCTTGGCGGAGCGGGCGCGGTGGCACGCCGGGCGCGGGCTGAGGCGGCGCGGGCGGACGCGGGCTCTGGCTCGCCCCTCCGGCTTGCGGCGAACACAAGCGGGCGAAGCGGCGCGCGGCGAGCCTCGGCTTGGCGAGGCTTGGGGCGGCGGGGCTCGGGCGGGGCCACCGGAGAGGCGGCGGACGGCCCCATCGGACCTTAACAGCGCGGGAAGGCGCGGTTGCCCCGGCGCGAGATGGCGGCGCGCGCCCCGGCGGCGGACGCGGCGCTCATCGGCGAGCCCACGCAGTGATGCCGAGGGAGCGGCGCAACCACGGCGGCAGCTGGGACGCGAGCCAGTCGGGGAACATGAAGTCCAACCGGATGTTTCGTTTCCTGCGTGCACAGTGAGAGCGAATCCTTTCCTCCGTCCATTCCTCCGGAATGTTTCCTTCGCATCCAAAGGCCCTCGAAACGATTGATGACGTCAGCGTAGGAAAGTTTCCTTTCCTACGCCTTTCCTTTGTTTGCCCCACGATGCCAAAGGGGGCCTAAAGCTTCTCTCCCCGTGATTCTTTTCCGATTCCGACTCTTTTTCCAAGCCAATCGTGAGAGGAAGCCACCTTTGATTCTTATATAAACGGTGGCGACAAGTTGTCCAAAGGGCTAGTCCCGATCTCGCCGGGTTTGTGGCGGGTGGATTGGTGGAAGCAGATGAATAAGCCGGGCGGATGCCTCACGGAGCCCAAAGCTCCTCCCGCCCCGGAAAAGTGGGGCGGGGGACCTCGGAATCCTGATCCCCTTCCGGCGGGGCGGCGAGCGACCGAGCGCCTGTCGCCATCCGCGCCCCGCCCCCTGCTCTTCCGCCCTGGACCCGACCACCGGGAGCGAAGCGAAAATACTCGGTCGTTTGCTCCGAGGCTCGATCATTTTGGCCCCGGGGTGCCAAGCGCGCGCCTCCGCTTCGGTGGCCGTCGTAATAAGCCCTCCTCGCTTCCCGCCCGCTCCGCGTGCCCCGTCCCTAACAACGGTGGTAGCACTGCTCTCTGTGCGAGAATTTGGGGCGGACCTCGGCGGCAGGCCGGCCGGCGATCGCGGAGCTTCTCCTCGCCCGGCGGCGTGGCCGACTTCGTCGCTTCAGCGCCCGTGTGCGGCGGTGGCGGTGCTCGCGGACCAGCGCGCGCGCCGCCGCCCGACTGCGGGATGCTCGCTTCCTACCCCGCCCGGTGGATCATGCTCGACAAGGCACTCGCGGATTGAGTTGCATGCACCGACCAGTTCAACCTAAAAGCTTAAGGCGATAAGGAGAGGTGGGCAATTCACTTATATTCCAACACTCCCCTCATGTCAAGGCTCGTGAGAGATCTACCGGCAGGCGAGCCTTAGGCGTGGAATAGGAGCGGACAACAATTATTTTATTTAATTGTGTCTACCAGATTCGAACTCGAGGCCTCGGAACACGATACCATATTGAGTTGCATGCACCGACCAGTTCAACCTAAAAGCTTAAGTTGATAAGGAGAGGTGGGCAATTCACTTATATTCCAACAGGCCCTGCCGCCACCATCGCTTCCTCAACGTGTCGACCGGCGAGTGCGTTCGCATGGGCCTCCCGGAGCTCTCGGAGCACAGGTTCCTCGCCGCCACGCCCGATGGCCTCCTGCTGCTTCTCCACGAGCCCACGACGATCGCCCGGCTGCTCAACCCGCTCACGCGCCAGCTCGTCGACCTCCCCCCTTTGGCCGTGTTCGTGGAAGACGGAGACGACGACTGCTGCGACGACGATGAGCCAGAGGAGCGAGGTCCTTTCGTGCAAGCCGCTGGCCTCGTCACTGAGGACGACGACGACGGCTCCATAGTGGGAGTGGCAGTCTCCTTCATCGATCCCATGAAGCTTGTCTTTGCTAAGCCTGGTGACGCCAGCTGGACCGTGGTAAACGAAGGATACATAAACTCAGCTCTGTCTTTTGCCGGGCGTTTCTACTGTGCCATCGGCACCAACAGAAGTCTCATGGTGCTGAATACCACCACCACTTCAGATCAGGGCCAGCAGCAGCCACCACGGCTGGTGATGGTTGCTGACCTGAACAAGTCGTTTTGGTTTTCCCTAATGGCGCACGGCCTTCACCTGGTGCACAATGGCGGAGAACTGATGCTGGTGCACCGAACTTGTGGCCAGGACCACAGGAAGTATAATGTTTATAGATTGGATTTGGAAGGATCTTGATCCCAGTCAAGCGCGTCAACGGCCGTGCCGTGTTCATGGGCACGAACCGCGCCATTTCGGTGTCAGTAGAGGACTTTCCCTATGTCACTGCTGATACCATCTATTTGGGGTATGATTGTAATATCAACACTCAAGAGTACAACATCGCAGATGGAAGCAGATGCAGTCGGACCTATGGTCGGCCGGTACGCCCAGATACCATTGTCAAAAGTCACTGCGATACCTTTGTCGAAAGCCTCTGCTACTGCATCCAGAATGTCTGATGAGCGGCTCAAGAAAATGCTGGGCGTTTGTCACTACTTTTGTGGAGCTGTGTTCCTTGTGGATCAGTTGTGTATCAACGCTCATAAGCATGCTTATATTTATTGTTATTAAGCATATATTCCTCAAATATATATCAATACTTAGTAGCGTGATCCGTCCTTCAAATTCTTCAAATTCAGACACCGCAGAAGGTGAAAACTCGACAACAGATTAGTAAAGAACAAAGATAATTCAAATGAGATAGGAGTAAACCATAAACCCCGTCTCTACGTTGTTAATTTACACCGCTGCTCAGGCTGTAATTACATTATTACAAACACCCAAAATGAAAGAAAGAACAAACGAAAAAAAAAGAAAACTCAGCACGCTATCATACACGAGGGAGGCTGACTGTGAGCCTGCTGCCTGGCGGCTGTGCCTGTAAACACTTGATCGGACAAACGTGTTCGGTGGGTCATCTCCTGGCCGGCTCGACCCTCTGCATCCTAATCTGCTCCCTGAACTTGGCTATGAACTCGTCGGCCTTCCTGTCCACCTCGTCCCCCACCTCCTCCACCTCCGTCTCCGTCTCCGCCTCCGGTCCCGGCCTCATCGCCAGCTCAAAGAGCTCCTCGTCGCACGAGCTGTTTTCCTCCTTGATGGTGTCATCGTCGAGATCACTGCTGAACGAGCTCTCCGACGCCGCAACCATCTCGCCCAACGTCTCGTCGTCTGCTTCGTCGTCGATGGGCACCACAGGATCGTAGCGGCCGAAGGCGCTCCTCGACGACGCTTGCACCGCGGATCTGGACCGGAACTGCTTGCTGGCCGCGGAGCCCAAACTTCGGTTGGGGCTCCGGCGGTCGCGACTAAGTGCTCCGAACTCGTTGAAGCTCCTCGCCTTGGCCTTCAGGGGGCTGCGTCGCCCGCGGACGAGAAACGGCGGCGGCGGTGGAGGAGGGGGAGGCGGGAGCAGAGGCGGCGAGGACGGCGAGAGGGTCAGGTCGGCGTCGAGGACAGAGGACGGCGAAGGGATGGCGTGATCGCGCACGACGTCGTATCCCGTTCCGGCCTTGGGTGCTAGGAGGAACTCTTCTTCCTCTTCCTCCTCGATGACGCTGCCCTCGCTCATATCCCCTGCTGGTGTCGCTGGCGCCGGCGCCGACTCCTCGGCCGCTGGTTTCAGCTTCCTCACCGGCAGGAGGAGTGGTTTGTCACCCGTATCGGCGTCGGCGTTGCCGCTGTTGGTCCCTGACCCCGACGTGTCCGCGACGATCACGAGCGGGTCGTCCGGAAGGTACTGAGAGCTCCACGCCTGCTGGACGCCGCCGCCGTCCTTGCTGGCGCCACCGTTGTCTTCCTCGAAGACCAGCGAGGCGCCCTGCATCATCTGCGAGACGTAGGCCTCCACCGCGGCCTCGTCGTCGACGACGGGCTTGCCGGCGTCGGCAGCCGCCGACGACGCGGCCACCACCTCGGCGTCGGCGTTCTTCTGGCCGAAGACGCCGTAGGAGATGATGATGCCGAGCAGGAGGAGGTGCGGCAGCTCCCAGATCCTGGGCGCCGCCTGCCCCGACGGCAGCAGGGGCAGCAGCGCCACCACGAGCGCGAACAGCGCCGCCTTCGCGGCGAGGTTGGACGGGAACAGCAGCGCCAGGACCTGCTGCAGCCACGCGGAGGCGGAGGCGGAGACATCGCTGGCCGTCGTCGCCGTAGCTACTCTACTAGCAGTCTGCTGCGCTGGTGGAGGCGCCGTGTCTGCCGCCGCCGCCGCCGCCATTGCAGACGCGCGTGTTCTCCCGAGGCTGAGGCTAGCGCGTTTGTTCGGGGACTAGATGGATAGGCTGCTGCGATGCGATGAGCCGATGACGTTGGAATTGGGAAGCTTTAGGGCGATAGATCCTTGGCTTTCGGGCGGGGAGAGGAATGAAGCTACAAGAAGACTTGGGCGTGAAGCATGCAATGCGATGCGAGGAAAGGGAGGGAAAGAATTTGATCGCGGCCGAGCAGAACTGAGAGAAAGCGAAGAGGGCCATGGTCATTTTAAATCTGACAGCAGACCTCGGGCTCCCGTGTGATTAACTGCGTGCTACTAGGACTGTGGATGGAATGGAAACCGCAGGAATGTGCTAGATCAAATCGCCAAATTAATTTGAGGAAAAGGACCTCTTCTCTCGGCATATTAAGGAGTAACCTCTAGAACTGCATGTGCGTGATGTGGGTTAGTTTGATTAGGCTCTGGTCTAGCCTAGCCACCCCAAAGATGGTGGAGCCAGCTGCCGGCGCACACATGGTTGCCGGAGCACACACGGCAGAAGGACGGCGTCGCCAAGGTCAGACAATGGGCCATGCTGCACTGCTCACCTGCCTCCTCTCCATCGGTGATCGTTTATGCTTGGAGCATCATCATTATTATATTATAATTCCGACCACCTCGTTCCGTAGACGTTTCTAGCAACGGGCAAGCATGTGCAGATCATCCTGATATGATCCTGATGTGCCGAAACAGGAAAGAAGTTAGTCCTCCAGACTTCAGGACCCATTCGTTGGTCCTGATTCCTGATGATCCGGCGAGCTCCAGAATCACAAAAGCTAAGCTAGGGACCTAGCTAGGGTGGCAAACTGGCAATACGCGCGTGTTGAAGCTTTGACAATTTTTTTTTCTTTCTTTTCGCTGCTGCTGGCACAGAATATGCTTAGTTTGATGCCCCTGTACGGTCGTGTTAATTTTAGTTTCTGTGATTTTAAAGACTAGTACACAAATCCCCAAGGCCATCCGATCCGATCTGTTGCTGCGACGTGATTCGTCTTGGTCTCATCTGAAATGTGAACGCCGGCTTTCTGAAGAGGTGTGTAGATTTTCAGGGAAACGGGAAAAGGTAGCTCCAGGCTTTGTGAGCAGGAGACATGGGTTATCCTTTGCTTAATTCTGCAGCTATCCGATCCTTTACCACCCCCGGGAAGGAGATTCTATGCGTTTCCTTGTTCTGCTCGGGGAGGTTCAAGAATGTTGGATTGAAGTTACTCGAGTAATAAAGGGGCGGTAATATTCGAACCCATTTCACCTTGCCGGTTGCCCCCTCCAGTTGTGTGCTTGACTGATTCTGGAGAAGCGGCACTAGCACACACAAGCGCGCGTCCGAGAAGATATAACGATCTGGACTGGGCCAGAATTATTGTTGTTTTTTTCCTGAATGATCAGTGGGCTAGAATTTCTTGGCATGGGCCATAATGTCTGTACTTTCTCCAGTTGTGTCCAGGTAGGGCTCTATACATTGGATCGGGCCAGCCAGGGGGATATGGGCCTAGTTAGGGCTACTAGGGCCATGGTCCTAGGTGTGGCCCAAAAATTCTACTTGTACCCTCTTTAAGAATTGATGACCCCGCTGCCCAATAGAGCACAGCGAGCAGCGAGTCTCCTATCAATCTCGGTCTGCCTGCACCTCACGTGCTTCTTCCCTGCTTCATCCCATCATCCCCCCCCCGACTTTGTAGCTAATTTTCTTTTCTCAGACACGTTGCTCTAGCGCCATATCCGAAAGTCTTAGTATAAGTTCAACGTAGTTTTTTTTTATTGCCTCTCAAATGCAGCATACAGAAGAGCGTCTATTTCATACACACACACGCCCACTCAACGCACGCACACTACCCTACACACCCGCTGCACAAACGTATCTACAACTACACACACGATCGAAGATCGCGTCCCTTTTGAGATCACCGAAATCGCCGACTGTAGACGACGCAAGACGTCGTAATCCCCTCGCGACACCACGCGCGAGAGACATATGCTTGGACCTGTTCCAAACAAAGATTGAAACCTACTGTTCCTGGTGAGAACCAGCGTCGAAGCTGGGCTTCGAACGCTGGCCGGCAAGCAGCAACCCACCGGCTCTTGCCACCCGCACTACGTGCGGTTCTCATAAGTTCAACGTAGTTGTGAAACCCATGTTCTGCCAATTCAACAGTTCAAGTTATTTATTATAGTGTTATTAGCACTTGTGTGCTCCATGCCTAAAAAAAACTCGTAAATGGTAAAAGACAAGTGCTTTACAGTTTGCAAATGCCGGTATGCTATTTCGAATTACATCTAGATTAAGACATATTTGTTTTTCAAATTTGCTCCTTCTAAAAGTTAGTTGGAGCATCTACAATATGAGCCACTACTCGTTGTATAATAACTGAAATTGTACATCATGTAGAAACTGTAAACATATTTCATTGTTTCAGCAATCAGCACACAAGAAGTTCCTCGGTCCTCACATGCTCGATTGTTGCCGGAGCAGAGCGAGGAATTCGGCCCTGTTTGTTTCTGCGTCGACGACGTGTTTGTGCAGAAAACACGGAAAAAATCCTGTGTCTACTGTGCTCGCGCGTTTCGCCAAGAAAATACACGTCGTTCGACGATTCCGAAAACGCGGCCCTCCGGAGCCGCGTTCGCTCAAATATGGCTCACGGAAACAAACAGGACGTTGGAAGGACGTTTTTACTGGCGAGATCGTGACTCGTGACGAGGCCACAGGCCACCCGGTGCGCCATTTTTTCTCCCGGCCGCTGACGAAGAAACAAATCGCACCTCGTTTTTCTTGGTCGTATTAGGATGTCAGCGTCAGCGGGTACGTGATGTAATCAATCCATCGCATGCAGCCGAGCTGCAAATTAGACACTGCACCTAGACCTAGCTACACCCACGGCCCCGTCCTCTTGGAGCTTGACCGTTGAAGCGGCCCGCTCGTTCGTCTAACAACGTTTGCACCAGTAAACACCTCCTTAGGACGACGTATAAAAAGTTAAAATACACGAGAACTCTCTTTCGCGAACGTGAAGATACACTTAATAGTCAACAAAGTCAGCGGTACTACGCACTAGAGTTTCCTTGTTCCGTGGATAACCTGGTGCAGATTCATTCAAAAAATATGTTTCTTTGCCATAATCGATAATGACATGGTCAACAGGTCAAGCTAGTTAGTTGGTGTAGTGAACAATAATGTCACAGTGAAGCTTAATGTTAAGGGCTTATTTGGCACAATTTTATCCAGCTCCATTGACTTTGTTGTATATTACGGAGCGACAGCTAATGAAGCAAAGAATTATGGCTTCACCAACTCTAATTCATTTTGAGATATAGAGATCAAAGGCCACCTTTGATGAGTTTCAGATGGCATTGAAGCAGCCCCTCACACCGTCAAAGCGGGAGGCGATGCAGGTTCTGTTCCAGAGCAGAAAGTAGTTGGCACTCCGTGCCGTCAGCGCCGCCTGAGCGACGCCACACCCAACAAGCACTTGGATTCCTCTGGTTTCAAAATCAGGAAATCATGTAATACCTAAATATTGTATCCAGTAGCGTACGTGCCTCCCCGGCGTGGCTCGAGGCTGCTCGATTTGGTCTTGTCCTCGTGATTGTTTGTGTACTTTACTTTCTATTTCTCTTAATGAAATACGGGCACATCCCGGTCATGAAAAACATAGTGGCACAATGCATAAAGGAGCCGGAGTTGACAACGGTTGGAGACCCACTAAACAGGAACCAAGAACGACAAACTTTAGGTTTTGACAACCTAGGAACCACAACTATATACACATAATTTTTTGGTTAGAAAGTATTACCAGTACTTTTGGGTGCTTTGTATTTTTGTTTTTATAAATAATTAATTTAAGAAAGAAAACTAGTAAAGAAAATTAACGGTCCACCAAGTTGTATGATCGTGTATTGAAAGCGAGACTGTCCAGCAATAGAATGAAATGAATTGTTGCTACGCCGTTACCAACCGAACGTCCGAACCCGTCCTCGTTCATTGACTGTTCTAACCATTGAAGCGGCTCATTCCTCTAATGTTACTGCACCGGTAGAGACCTTGCTGGCAAACAGAGATAGATCTATTGCCAGTTTCCTTAATTACTACTTCTAGTGGATACGAAGTCAAGTTTCTTGTTCTCGATTGTTCGCCCGTGGTGAAGATTCATCAATGTTCTTCCAAGTAGTTGCCAGGTTATGATGCGATCATGGATGAGCTAAAAAAAAAGCCTTTGCGACGAAGTTATTTAATAATCGTTGCGCGCAAACGCGGGCGACGCTTCGACAGTGACAGCTGATGACTTGGACGACGCGTTGCTACTTGCTTTGCGTGGGGAGGAACTCTATAACTACCGCAACTGCTGCCTACTGATGCCTATACGTACGTGGATAGCTAGGCCCTAGGCGAGCTCAGCGCTAGTAGCAAGTTCTAGTTAGCAACGACGACAACGACGACGGAACGCTGCGTGTGCGCGCGGCAACGGCGGCAATGGGCGTCATCGGCGGCGGGAGGACGGAGGCGATCATGCGCGAGATCGCGAGCCTGCGCGCCCAGCGGGACGAGCTGGACAGCTGCATCCGCTTCTTCGAGTCCCAGCTCCGCGTCGTCTCCGCGCCGGCCACGCTTCCTCCCAGCTTGTCCACCAAGCTCGACGCCATGGGGCTGCACGCAGCTACCGCCCGAGGAGGCGGCGGCGGCGGCGGCGGCGGCCTGAGCCCCGACGTGGTTAGACGCTACAGCCGCCAACTCCTCCTCCCCGACTTCGGCGTGCAAGGTTGGTTGGTACCTGTAATTTGCCTTTGCGTAATTGCTCTTTCCCTGCTCGAGCGTACGCGATCAAACGCGAAGGATGATGCATGGCAGGGCAAAGGAGGCTCTCTCGGTCATCAGTTCTAGTGGTCGGAGCCGGAGGCTTGGGGTCGGCCGTGGCACTGTACCTGGCTGCCTGTGGCGTTGGTAACTCATAAATCCACGCATTGCTAATTTCTGTTTTCTTTTAAAAGTTAATTCCTTTTTACTACTAGTAAATTTATCTCATACTACTAGCTAGTAGCTCAGTTTTGCTAACTCTTTTTTCCCTATTACTAATTTGGTCTTCTCTATTTATTAGGTTCTCTAGGCATTGTTGATGGAGACGACGTTGAACTTGGCAACCTCCACAGTCAGGTTACTGTGTGTACACTATACTTCGTCTACGCTGTAGTTGTCATTACATTACCGCTACCTGTACATTACCTGCCTTATGGTGGGCACAGCGCTGGACTACTAGCTAATTTCATGGAACTCAGACTAAGTCAAAGACAATTAGAGCCTGATTGGTTCGCTGTTAAAATTTGCCACGCCAAAGAATTGGTAAGCCAAAACTTGGGCAAAAAAGTTGTTAAAGATTTGGCAAAATAAATATGAGAAGTTGATAAATTTTGGTAGCCAACTAAATTCTAGCCAAAACCATGGCAAAATTTAGGCAGCGAATCAATCCATGGCATTACCAAATTTGCCTGTAGTTTGATTCATACTCTTACATTCTTTGCCTGTTTGCCTTCCTTTTCAGATCATACACGTAGAAGCATATGTTGGGCAACCTAAGGTGAAATCTGCAGCAGCTGCTTGCCGGGCGTAAGTATATACTGTACTATGCAACTATGCAAAGCTTTCATTCTCCTTGCAGTATCAGACCTCTTATATATGTGATAAATAACTCGATTTTTTTCTCTAAATCAGGATTAACTCCTCTGTCAACGTGGTGGACCATCATCTCAAACTGAAATCGAAAAATGCTTTGGATGTTGTGAGGCAGTATCCTTGATAATGTGAAAGAACAATTTATTTTTTCCCCTCTTGGTTATTGCTGTAAGCTTGTTTTCGACACTAAATGATCGCAGATATGACATAGTTGTTGACGCAACAAACAGCCTTGCTAGTCGGTACATGCTTAGTGATTGCTGTGTCCTTCTCAACAAGGTAACTAATAGTATATTGAAAATTAAAGTCCACCTTCACACCAAACAAACTTGATAGTTTAAATTTGGAGAAATACGTTCATACATCTAATTTGTAAATTTTAGCTATACTAAACAACTGAATCTTTATCAATTTTAATATTTTCTTAAAGTATTTTCTCACCTGTTGTGTGCTGATTTATTGCCAAACTCTTCAGCCTCTCATATCCGGTTCAACAACTGGTCTACAAGGACAGGTAATTCTTCTTGTCTCAAAATGGCTTAAATTTAACCTTTAAAAGTTAATGTTCACTTGATGACACTCTTTAAACTTTTAACAGTTGATGGTTTATAATCATAATGGAAGCCCATGTTACCGGTGTCATTTTCCACACCCAACAACATGCCAGAGTAGTTCTGCTAATTATACTCTTGGGGTTGGTAAGTTATCACATTCTGTGTAATGCCCAATTAATTCCAAGATCTTACTAACCCAAACCAAATTGAGTGACAAATTGATTAGGTGTTTCAATAGTTTGGCAAGTATCCATGCATATTGAACTGCACTGTACTTTGTTAATGAATCTGTTTATTGTTCTAGATATAACACCCATATATTGCTGAGAGTTGTTCTAAGATGCTGATGTGTGAAATACATCCCTTTAAATGATATCCATCGAGTACATTTATATGAGCATATCTTTCACCGTTATTATTTGATAAGTACCAACATATTGTCTGTGCACGATCTAATAATTCCCTTGTATTATTCAGTTCCAGGAGTGATTGGCTGCCTGCAAGCTCTTGAAACTATGAAGGTCGCAACTGGTGTTGGTGAAGCCCTTTGTGGAAGAATGCTAATCTTCGATGCATTATCCTCCCGTTTTAAGACTGTATGTCACTACATTCTGTGCATATACAGTTAATAAATCATGTCTCATCCTAATTTAGCGTGAGCTACAATTGCTGTTTGATTCATATAGCTCATGCACTGTTCTACATTGCTCTGCAGGTTAATAAGATTCATCAAAGGTCATCAACTTGCATAGCTTGTGGAGATAATCCTAATTTGACTCAAGACACTTTTGTTATGTTTGATTATGATAGCTTCGCACAGTCTACAAAGTCTAGCAAGGTAAACAACATTTGTCAAATTAATGCCACTATCTCAAATGAAGATCGAACCATTAGATTCAGTTCATAAAAATTTGACAAATTTGTGAGCTGACATGCATGTAAACTACTAAATGCAGCCGACGCCAATCCAGAACCCGCTGCCAAAGAACGCCCGGATCAGCTGCAGAGAGTACAAGCGTGTGCTGGACAGCGGCAGGGCTCACCTGCTGCTGGACGTGCGGCCGGTGCACCACTTCCAGATCGCCTCCATCGCCAACTCCGTGAACATCCCGCTGCACGAGCTGCAGGAGAAGCTTCCCCGGCTGAGGGACGCCCTGAGCGAGGTGGCGGACGTGTCGCACGGCAAGCACCGCCCTCTGTACTTCGTCTGCCAGAGCGGCGAGGACTCCGAGGCGGCCCTCGGCATCCTCCGGGAGAACGGCTTCCCTTACGCCAGTGCCATAGCCGGCGGCCTTGAATGCTGGGCGCGAGAAGTTGATCCCGGTTTCCCTGTGTACTGGTGATTACTGAATGGTGGTTGGTTTTGCTTTTTTTAACAGATGGGTTGTAAAGTCGGAGAAACCCATCTGTTACATATAGACATGCAGTATACCTGAGATTCGTTCTACGTTCTCAAACTCTGTACACATGGAGCGCGAGTATTGCGTGAAAATGGAAATGGGTCCAAGGTTCAAAACCACAGAAATGCACATCGTAGACTCAAAACTCGATTCACGGTGGCTAGGCAGTCCCGGGTATTCAAATGTATACCATAGACTAGGCTGATGTAGAATAGTAAGTGGATATCAGGTATGAAAACTGTACCTCTAGAGCTTATTTAGAAACATAGCAATCCTCTCCTCTCCTATGTATACATAGTGGAAAAGATTAAGGTAAAAATTTAGTTTAATTTCCACTCTACTCTACTCGACTCCACTGGATATACATTGGGAAGGATTGAGCTTATCCAAGCAATGTCCTAGGCTTTCTTTCCACGGTTTATCAGCTGCTTGCTTTCTTTATTTTTCCCAGCTCGGGAAAGAGATCCCCTATCTTTCCTGCTCGAGGTTACTCATGCTTTCAGAAAGGGAAGATGACACTGGACTTAACAGAGTATTATATCCCCTCCCCAGGAAAAGTAGAAGCTGGACTCCAGTTCTGGCTCGGAAGGACTGTAGTGCTGGATTTTGTTTTACATTTGGGCCTACTACACTATTTTTTCAGGAAAATGGGCCTACTATCCTCTGGCCCATAAACTGGCAAGAGAGCACTAGTGAACACTGAACAGAACAGCCTAGCAAATCAGAAGCAGCATGAACACTAGCTGACACAGCGACCCATTTATGTGCTAGTAGTACAATATATACATTTCCATATGACAGTTACATAAAACTGCAGGTCCCGGATGGTCCAAAGAACTCACCTGTCACGTCTCTACTCATCTCGTTTTGACTTGTGATTGCTCGTTGATTTTGATCTGGGCTCCAGCAGAGCAGTGCAGGGACAGTACCACGACCAACCATGTGAGGACCCTGTCTCCTGCGAATCATTGTGCTAGCCAATCTCGCAAAAGCCGGGGCGCGGCGAGGTGCCAATGAGTGTGCTGTGGTACTAACACACGGCACGGGCTAAAATAACAATATTTATACTCTTCAAGCTTAGATTAGCATGCAAGATGATGCAACTTGGATGGAGTTCAGGTTCAGGCTTCAGCAGACAGAAACTAACACCAGCTTTTGCTCCAGAAGTTATGGTGGGCGTGGCGGCCGCCACGCCGGCATTCGTGATTCGATTCATCGTCCCTGGGTGCCTGAATCTGTGTATGTTTGTCCAGGTTTGCGTATATAAAAGCTCAGGCTATCTGCCTACCTACCTACCTGGCTACTGCTTTGGATTTGGATTAAGTTGGTCACGCACACGATCGACGCAGCGCAATGGATGAGTGGAAACTGACGATGTTATCCCGACCAAGAAACCTGCCGCGCGCATTGTTTTGCTTGAGTGCAGAATATTCATGCATGTTGGGGACAAACTCCTATACTATACTATAGTACTATGTTAGAACGGTCGTTCTTGCCCACGCGCATTACCGTGCTGTGGTACTGGACACCGAATAAAGTGGCGAAAATACAGCAAATTGGAGAAAGGCGACGTAGACTGCTCTATCTATTATCTACTAGGAGTAGATGAGAGATCGGTGTCAACGTGACATGCGTGCGCTTATTGTGATTTGGATTAGTTATTCCCCGCCGGATTCGTCTTCGTGTACACCCAACCGGGTGTTGATCATGTGGGAGCGACGCATGTGGTTCCATTTGTGTACTTGGCGGAATTTGGCATATCTTAACCAAACCCCTCGCCGTGCATTTGTATGGTCTGGCGAAGCTTACTTGTCTTATAGTTTAGGTGCTTTATCTGTTTTTGGTTTTATCGCTTGTTGTTTTATCTAGTTCAATAATACGGCTTATCCAAGTGAGTTTTACGGGCCCACTGGACCAGAAGCTTCTCAAGCTCAAGCATTTACTTTTCTAGTTAGAGACCAGCATCTTGGAGCTAATGTAGGGTCTGCCCAAGGACCGTCGGGTTTAGGTAAATATCTAATGCGTTCCCCAACGGGAAGGTTTGTGTCTATATATACATGTACAGTTTAGCGCCTAGCTTGCCTCATTTAGATTCGCTAGTTATTTTTTGAGAGGCCATCTACCTAGTATGTAATAGGTAGTTTTATTTTTTTGGACCACTGCAGCCTAGGCTGGCAGCTGGAGCGCATATCGCGTGTGTAAACGTTATTTGCTAAACCTCTCTTATAATAAATTGAAGCCGGGCAACTGGATCTAAAAAAAAGTCGTTTGAGAGGCCACCTGCTAAATGTCTTAGCCGGAGATTTAGGACATTGCCTGCAAGGTATGTATATAAATAGGAATGGCCCATATAAATAGTTTATTCTAATTAAATCTCAAAGACTTTGACCCTGTTTAGATGGACTAAAACTAATTGTTAGTTCAAACTAGGACTAGAGCTAGTTGTTAGATGGGTAGTAGTTACCTCTTGGAGCGCCTTGAGCTACTTGTGGTGTCGCGGCTATCGCTGGCGCTGCTACCAGTGCTGTTGATGGTGACGGAAGTTCAGCAGGCATCTTTGTAGCCTAGGCCAATGGTGAGAGACATGGCAAGTTCGGGCGCTGGTAGGGATGAAACCAGGAGGGGTGTTGAAGGTCATCTTCTACCTCTAGCAAACCCTCCTACACCTTCATCCATAGCTAACGAAACAAGGTGGGGCTGAAGGGGCTCCACATTTTTGGCAGCAGTAGGGGGTCGAGCCCCCCCCCCCCCACCCCACCCCACCCCATTGGCTTTGTCCTTGGGCACTGGGGATCGCCACCTTATATGGTAGCACGCAGGGGCACCATATGCTTTGTTGCTATGTCCGGTTGCCATGGGCAGAGCCATCAGAGAAGGATGGATGTGTTTTGGGAGCACATAAATTAGGAAGAGGAGGTTGAAGTCTGTTTATGAACTAGATACGAAGACAAGAAAAAAGATGTGCATTGGCACCATGGTAGAAGAATTTGGCGTGAGAAATAGGAAGGAGGAAGAATTTGGCATGGGAGAGGGATTGGGTGCAGCTAATCTAGTGAAGAGTAAAACCAGTGCGCAAGCAACGACAACGATCTAGAGAAAACAATGTAGATGAGCTCGTTGTTTCACAAGACAACGGCTCAACACTCTCATTTCTCTCTCGCGCACATCATCAAAATCCCATGTGGCGCTATATTAGAAAGCCTATGCGACCACTAACATATAGCAATGTACCTATCCCTAAGAATTAGTCATGTATTGTTTGGACCTTAAGACTATTGGATAGTATTGTTTGCAGGCAAAGATATTTATGCCCCTGTCTAGTTGCACGCAAAGACTAGGAAGAGATGTTTGACCTTTTTAAGATTAGTTGCCCCTATTAGTGCCAATGATTAGTGAGTTTTACTTGCCAACTAGTGAACTAGCAACTCGTTGGAGGCTGAGCTAAAGATTAGTCCATCCATTATCCTATCGTTTTGGATCCTTATAGATGAAAACATTTTCATGATTAATTTTAGAATTTAGAATATTTTAAACTTTAACTATAAATAAATTATTTTAAGTTGAGTTGGAAAATATGAAAGTAATTTCCCTAACAGTCATTTTGAGGTTGTTTTAAGTTAAATATTTTAAACTTTGACTAGAAATAAATTCTTTTAGGTTGAGTTTGAAAATATAGAAGGTGATATAAATAGATTTGTCTCAAAAATATAAATGTAGTTTCACAAGTATATTGACTACACTTTATAAATATTTTATAAAAAATAGCAGTCAATATTATTCTTTTTAAACTGTGGCGATATCTAAAATAACTTCTTTTTAGAGATGAGAGAGAATATCCAACACCACAAATAGTATATATATATATACGGTTCCTAGGTACCGAGGACTCGCAATCCACAGGACCAAATTAAACCTGTCACTGATAGGGGCAGATTTTCTTCTAATCTCCAGAATGTGCCGCTGCCGTTCACACGTACAATAACTGTTTACCATCCAATATAATCCAGCCACGGATAATCGTCAGTCAAATCAATAACACGTAGCGAATTCCAGCGTGCGTGTGGGTGCTTTCTTAGGCCACAGATTAACTAGCTAGCCGTACATTATTAATTAAGCAGCTAGTTAAGCTGTGAGTGCCCATCGATTTATTAATTAACAATATAATTAAGCCGCCTGCACAGCAAAAGACCTATCACAAAGAGTGATTATATTATAGACTAATTAACAACGCTAGGACACCGGACCAAATTAGCTTCAGGGACACGGTTGTCCAGTCCAGCAGCAAAGCTATAGCCAAATAAACCGACGGACCGCGCGACCTCTCTGCAGCTAGCAGCTGGTGCATCATCGCCGGCCGGCCGTCATCATCACCGCCGCGCGCGCGCCGGGGATGCCTGCAAGTCGACAGGGCAAACCACCGTGCCATCCCCTTGCGCCCCACCCTCCCAACACCCGTATCCCACCATATCCAGCCACCCGCCGCTTTCTCCCACCGGTTGAGGACCACCTGCATGCTGCTAATATTCCCCTTCTCTTCCTTCCCCACACGTACTACGCCAGCACCCAGCCACCCGTCCTCACGATCGGAAGGACTTATAAGCCGCCGAATAATAAGCTGAAATAATGGCTGAATTTTTCAAGAGAAAAATACTATTCCGACGACTAATAAACTGAAGCTGAAGCGAATAGACTAATAAGCTGTAATAATCTGCTCGATCTTCAAGTCTACTACTGTGGGTGACTAGTCAGTAATAATACTCGCGCTGTGACTGAGCCGTCATGCGGTACAGAGCGAGATTACTACAACTACAGAGACAAGATTAACGAGGAAACAGTCGTTTGCACGATCGAATAAATGCGCAGAGAGACTGTTCTGTTGGCTCGATCACACGTACGACGGCCGGTGTACAGCTAGCTAAGCTAGTGTAGCAGCAACTACTATAGAACTACTACGTACTAGTGTCGTCTCGATCGACCGATCGGATCGGCCGGCTTGGTCATGACTGCTGCGGCCGGACGGCGATCGGGCGGTGGCAGACGATGGCGCCGTCTGGGGCGGCGGCGGTGGGCGTGGCAGCGGCAGAGTTCTTGCCGTTGGCCGACGAGGAGACGCGCTCGCAGGAGGGGCACATGGTGAGGGTGGTGGGCGGGGACATGTGCATGTAGAGGTGCGGCGAGACGAGCTTGAGCGCGCGGAGCTCCTGCACCTCCTTGTGCAGCCGCCGGTTCTCCTCCGTCAGCGTCTCGCAGCAGCGCTTCAGGTACTCGCAGTCCACCTCCGTCTGCTTCAGCTTCGTCCTGCGATGCACGAGGGGATCATCGGAGGGGGGCAGAGAAGAAAACTAAAGCTGTCCAATGCAGTTGCAACGGCGGCGACGACATATCGCATGTGCGTTACGTACCTGGCGCGCCTGTTCTGGAACCACACCTCCACCTGGCGGGGCCGCAGGCCCAGCTGCTGTGCCAAGGCTGCCTTCTGCCGCTGCATACGGCACGCCATTAATAATAAGCAAGAAAGAGTCAGTACAACGTCTTATTACACGCAGGGTATGTAATATATACTAGTAAGCTTATTAAGATTGAGGACCGGCCGCCGGCGAATGATTGACAACTACTGCTACCTTAGTTGTTCATCCATGACCATGAGGCGTCTAGATCACCGGCCGGAAGGGGATCGGGCTTAGGGGAGGATAGAAACAGAAACAGAACTGCAGCTATTAATAGCAGGTTTACTGTTGTGTACTACTACTTACAGGGTTGAGAGTTGGGTGCTCCCGGAAGCTATCTTCGAGCACGGCCGACTGGTCCTTGGACAGCCGGAGCTTCTTCCTGGAGCCGTCGATGCTGCAGCCGCCGTCCTCCTCGTCGCTGCCGCCCCGCAGGCCCTCCTCTCCCATGGTCTCGCTTCGCTTTGCGGGGAGCAGCAGTGGCATCTCCAGGAACCTCTTCTCTGATGAATGATCCAGAGGGTGCCATATGCACGGTATTAGTTGCTGACGACTAATAATCACAGTTAATTAGCTGCGCTACCAGTAGTGTGCCTGAAGGAGCTACAGAGTCGATCGATAGATAGAAGTACTATATATAGCTACTTATTGCCACAGAGATAGTACAAGCAAGTTCTATATAGCAACTTGCATTTACCTGGAGCGCGTAGCAGCATGCTGGCGACATGGTGAGTGCGAGGAGAGGCGAGGGACGAGCTGAGGCTGAGGCTGAGCCCTAAGTCCTCCACCCTCTCCATCATCGACCGTATACCTTCTCTCTTCCTCGACCTGATAGCTCTTCTAGCTAGCTTCTTCTTCTTCTTCTTCCACACCTCGCTCTCTATCGAACAATCTATGTGAGAGCCAGCTAGCGTGTGTATGACTGTATGTGTGTGTAGAGCTGGAACGATGGAGCTGGGGATGACAGTGATATATAGTACGAGTAGCAGCACAGATAGATATAGATGAAGAAGGAAGTGATACTAAAAGAAGTGGGGGGAGAGGGAGGGTTTTAAAGACGAGACGAAACATGCTAGCTGGGAGCAGGGCGCTGGAGGAATGTTGGATCTCACTTCACATAGTTTCTGGGACAGCAATCATTAACTTGTGGGGCGGGCTCCTTAATTGGTGCAATCATAACTTCCCCACCTCCCTTCTCCGCCAGCCTCCCGCTCAAAATATATTGCTGGCCTAGCTAGCTAACTTCAGCTATCCCCCACACACAGATTAGGATTTATTTTCTTTCTTTTCCACGGAAAGGTGACCATGATATTTCCCCTTTTTTGACGACGAGCTAGCTGGTAGTGTTTTTGTAATCCATGCATCTGACCACTAGAATAATGCATGGATCGCTCGGAGTATATTATATATGCGGCATAACTATTACTCCGTATAGGATATAAGTACATATATGCATGCCTTTATCTTGATCTATATGTATATATGCTTCATGGCTCCTGAGCATGCATACTATATTATGCTGCCCAGCGTGGTGCAAAATAAATGATTATTTCGTCGTCTGCACTGCACTACTATAAAATACTAGTACGTACGTTCTCTAAAGTTTCAGATTTCGGACCACTTGCGTCTGGCGTGGTTTCAAATGCTTAGATTTTAGACATGGAAATTAGTATTGTAATACTACGTAGTACTGTATATCTACTATATATAGGAAGAAATAATGTATATATATTTAAGAATGTGTGTCCACCTAATGATTACCTTTACTCTGCATTATATGGACAGCTAGCTAGCTAGGCCCCACTTTGGAATTGTGCAGCAAAATTTGGAGTCGCTGTCAATTTTATTTGTGTACTTGTACTTTTGATCGAGTTGCTACTGCACTTTTCCATGTTTTAACTGCAGTGGACTTTTGCATGTTTTAACTGCAGTGGACAAATATGGAGGTCCTAGGCTACCTAGACCGGGACATGTATGTGCACATCATCGATTTTACATGAAGCTATAGCACCTAGTAGCACTTTGGCTACTACTCGGTTGAAGCTTTATTTGGGCCGGCTAATAAACCACCAGAACTACTACTACTACTGGTTATATACTAGCATAAGTAGCATGCAATGATCGCAGCACGTAGGAGCAGTGCATGAAGAAATGATTGGCTTTTCGAGTTGGTACCAACCAATGCAAAACCACGCTAATGTAAGGCTGCTCCGGCCCGGCCGGTTCGAGGATGGACGCCATGATTGCAGAGGGCGTGCTCGCAATGGTACGGCAGTAGGGCATGCATGGCAGCAGTGCCCGGCGCCACAGCAGGCCTCCACGCTTCCACAAGCCACAGGAGGACGACAGGACAGGAGGAGACTAGAGCGAGTTCAAGTGGCCATTCATGCGAGAGCGAGAGCCCGCGCGCGGGGGCGCATGGCATGGCCTTTCCCCACCAGGCCCAAATCATCGTGTCCCGCTTTGCGCCGGCACGCACCTAGCCGGCTAGCCCCACCGCGGCCTATCTCATCTCCTCACCCATCATCATCCCATCATTATATTGCGTGCCTGCCGTCCGCCCGTCCATCCATCCATTATTCTTTTTGACATGGCAACGCGCTTGCTTGTCTTCCATCTCTATACTCGATCGACGACATTTATACTTGGAGCCAGTTAGCGGTTCATACGAGTTGCGTACGCAGTACTCATACTACTTGGTATTCGTTCTCACCTCCATGATGGCTCGTACGTGCATGTGTGTGTTTGGGAGAGACCCTAGTTATTAAATAACATCACCATGCTAAAAGTACGCCTGAGATTAGGGTTTAAGAGTTAGATCAAGAGGAACGTTGTGGTAGGTCTAAAGGATTACACTAGTAGTAAAGTTCTAAACTTTTCCTCCCTCTCAAGTGCCTGAACGTTCAAGCGACGATCACAGCTAGTGAACTGTGACTATAAGCAGTCGTTGTTGAGAGAATACTAATAGTTAGGAGTATTACCTGTGCCTAGAAAACTATTTACATTTCAGGCATCTGAAATATAATAAATCTCAAAGTTCCAGTGTCATATTTTTCTATATTTATTTTAGAAACAATCGACGATCTTCGTGTCCTCTTCGACGAGAAGAACGAAGCTACCGCTAATATTTGCATCGGGATGGCCAAAATAAAACTTGAAAAAACTTCCAAGAACTTCCCTACCTTGTATGACAAACATGTGGTTCGAGCTTCAAGCACTTGCTGAATCTCTCTGGAAGTATGAGTCCAAAGTTACTTACTCTGTAGAAAAGTACTCGGTGGTCTCTTTAAAGGGATCATACCGATCTACACCTCCACCAACATTTGTGTGCCTCCAAGAGTACAAATTTTCCTATGGCTCCTTAGTGATAAATAAATTTGTTGCCGAAGACGATGATTTCGCTAAAAAGAAGACATGTTAAAGATATGATCTACCTCTCTTACAATGATAATCTATTACCCATTTATTCTTCAGAGTGTTGTGTGGTGTCTATAGCCTAGAATGCAGTGGGACAAAACCTTAGATTGCAATTTTGGTTCTGATATATATCAATCACTAGCTAAACTTTGGATTTATTATCGAAGTGCTATTACTGAGAATGTTTGTTCCTCAACGATCTTATGGAGTATATCGGAATTGTGAAATACTCTTAGTTTTCAGGTGATACCTGGCAAGATGTGAGGATGGTGATGACATTGGCGACAAAGATGCTAAGAAGATGGTGCCCCTATACAAGCAATAAGACTTTGAAAGGCTGGGACTAGTGATAAGGCAAGTTAAACACTAAGAATCATGTGGAGAGTGGAATCGTGGAATCTAAAGATACGGGAAGATCAAACAGGATTGAAATTCAGCTAAACTCATAAGATGCAATAGCGATTGATAGCCAAGTTGCTTTAGAATCTTGACATTTGGATCATATAGTGATACATGTTTCCCAGAGTCCGGACATAGAAAATTTAAGAAGATGCTCCTCGAATACATTGTGCTAGACTATGACAATATATGCACTTTTGTTTCATAACCGTCTCCAAAAATAGAGGGTATTTTTAGAGCTGGCGGGGCTTTACAGCCACCTAAGTCAATTTCGCTAAACCTAACTAACTCTAAAACTTGATGGATTTATGCTTATGAGTTCATCGCAAGTTACCAAAGATGGAGTAGGACAGGAGTTTAGCAGAAATCTTCGTTGCTAATCAAGAGGTGGGAAAGTCTACAGATTCGTTCCCCTGAGAAATCCACCATAAGATATATATCTAGCAGAATTCACAAAATATTCTCGTACTTGAGGAACATAATCGATACCTTTGCTAATTGTGGGACCATATTCCAGAGGCTGCTGTCACGTTTTCATAAATATGAGAATGGGTGCCCATTATAGTTCCTTTAAGTAGCAAGCTAGCCCTCCCACAGTCTATCCTAGCATGATTGCGATTTTTCAGCACATCTAATGGTCCTCGATCGATCGCACATAATTAATCAACACCGTAATCAAATATTCCACCATCTCCGTTCACAAGAAAAATCAAGCTTTTTATATATATAAAAAAGGCAAACTAGTAGTATAGTATTCCGTAATAACTAATTAAAGCTGGCGATAAAAACCCTCCAGCTCTCCTGACAGGAAAAAGTACGTTCTGAGCCGACAATCCGTCTACCTGTGGTGGAGATTCTCTCGCCCTGCACAAAGCATATCGATCGCTGCTTCAATCATGCGGCTGCACTCCGGCGCGCACAGCGACGCGGGAGAAAACAGAAAAGGAGCCAGCCGGACACGAGGGCGCGACCACGACCGCGACCGCGACGACGGAAGCGGCAAGCAGGATGGCCGCCGGGACGTCGGACGACGGGGCCGATCCCGTGGGATCTCGTCACGTGGCCCGGTCCGACACGGCCGCGGGCCGGCACGTGGGGCGCGCGGCCTTGCTCTCCCCCCCACCGCAGCACCCGGCGGCCGTCGGGAGGAGACCGGGAGACGGAGACCTCGGCCTCTCGCTCTCTCGCCCGCGCCAAAGCGAGAAAAGGAAGAAGGAAAGCCGGGGGGGGGGGCCCGCGCGCGAGAAGCCCAGGTGACGGCGGGCCTACCACCGCGCCTCCGCGGGCCCGCCCGTCCCTCCCCCGCGCCACCACCAGCGACACCCCCGCCCTCACGCGTGTCGTCCTGTCGCCGTCGGCAGGGCATCCCACGACCCATGCACGCCGGTGCCGATCATTGTCGCCCTGATCTCGTCTTCGCCCTTCGCCCGCCCCACAAAGATATCGTCGCCCCTGTCGCCGCCGACGTCGTCGTCATCTCCATCTGCGTTGTCCACGGTTGGCCGACGACGCGCGCCGCGCGGCTGTGACTAGTCTGTGATTCTGTGTGTCGGTATTTCTGTGCCTGTCATCTGAACGGATGAGGCCGCATTTCGTTCGCCTGCTCGATCGATGATGATCCGGTGTGTGGTGGATTCTTCCTGAATGCCGAAAGCAACCGCGGCGGGCTCAAAAATAAAGCTCCTGGCTCGTCGATCTATTGGGCTTTCAGTCACGTCAGCACGTTCAGGCATCCGGTACCATACCAAACCTTTGAACCTGGATGGATTGAGACGGTTCCAAACAGGATGAGGAGGCTTGGAGAGCTTCTCATCCAGGGAAGAAAAGGGAGCCAACGACTGCGGGCGGCCGGATTGTATGTACATCACACATGGAGATCGAGCTAGCGATCTTCATGCAATCTTGGTCGCTCATCCGATCCGTGGTTCCTTAGTCCGTAAAGGAGGAAACGGACATCAATTTTCGATCTTGTTCTGATGGCCCGAATGTGGACAGGGCTGGTTGACCATGGCTCTAGCTAGCTAGCTAAGCGCCCCCGGCAAGCAAAGCGCCTGGCGGCAGGCAGGCAGATCGAGCATTGGCACTTGGGCCCGAAAGTAATAACAAGGAATGAAGCTCCGATCCATGGCGAAAAGTTACCATGCATGCATGCATGCCACCAGACCCACACTTCACTTTCACCGCGTGACTGGAGACAAAGGTAAATGCGTGCGCTGTGCGTCCGCAGGGCGTGTGGTGTTGGTGTGTGTGTTTACCGCCCGCAATAATCCATTATCCAGCATTCCAGGTTCAGTGGCGTAGAAGCGAAGACGACGGCCCGCGCATGGCATGGCACAGAGCACCCAGGGTGACAAAAACGCCGGATTGCCGTATAATGTGTCGAAGGCATCAGTCAGTCAGGCAGAGAGCCCTCACTGCTGGCAAGCAGCTTGCCATGCGGAAATAAACACCTGCGGCAGTATGTGCGGCTGCGGCGGGGATCAAGATGATGCGCGCATGCATGCCAGATTGCCAGTGTATGGCCGCCATGCCCCCCGTCACCGTCAGAATCATGGCCGCCGCGCGCGCGCAGGCCATTCAGGCGGAGCCAAGTAGATGGCCAGCGCCAGCTGACCAGCTCCATACTGTCTGATGACTACACAACGAGTGAGTGAATGCTGTAACTTTTGCACTCAAGAACGCACTGAGCTGACTGACAGTGAAAACTTTTATCAGTTGTATCACTCGGGTTGGCCTGCCGATCCAACGAGAACCACTGGATTTATTTGAAAGCTGGGCACGTAGCAGAAGCTTGATCGATTTGCAAGGAACACGATGATATGGATTATGGACCAAAGATGGATGACGACTAGCTGAGCTGCAGCAGAGGCAGCTATGCTAGCCAGTAGCTAAGGTAGCAACGAACTGTCTCACCATAAGTGCGTCAGGCAACGCCAATCTGAAACGGGTGGAGAGGAAGGCGAGAGCCCTGTCCGCCTGACATCTGTGCTTCGCTCGATCAGCCACCGCCACCGGGTTGCCGCAGCTCTCTGCCTGCCTGCCTGCCTCTGCGTGCCATCATCCACGCCTCCTCATCATGGCGCTGGCCCGGGATCATCATTGCCACGACGCGCGCCGATGAGAAAACCGTGCCGCGCCCGATGCCCACCCATCGATCGGTTGACCACGCTCGATCGCACGCCGGCGGGGGCCGAGCTGAGGCCGGCCGTCTCCCGCGCGCCGGGCGCTCTCGCACGGATTGCCCTGTTCAGGTGTTGTCTGGTGCTCGCTCGCTGGATTATTGGTGGTCACCTCATGAAATCTGATGAGCCGTGGAAAGCTAACCTAAAGGGGCGCCGAAGTTTCATGGGCATCATGCTGTTGGAGTGCCTGCATTGTATAGCTCCCCTGAGGCCTGTGAGAGTGATCATGGCCGCGTTTCTCAGGGAGGGAGCTTATCATGGCCGCGTTGAACGACGGGATGTGCGGCATTACGTTGTCCCGGTCACTCCCCGACATGGCTGGCAGTGGAAGACGAGCTCTCGACGTGCGTTTGCGTAAGCGTGTTGCGGTAGGAGTGGTGTGCAGGCAGCCGTGCTGTTGGGTGGCTGGGCCGAAAATTCAGCATACTCAGGGCCCCCGCGTGTGGCAGACGGCGACTCGTTGTAGGCCTCACGGCCCATATATTAATTAATTAGTGAAAAAAGTCTAATTTTCTCCTTCAACTTTCACAAAAGTCTGCTTTTCCTTCTTGAACTTTAAAACCGGACAAACAAGCTCCCTCAACTTTTCAAATCATGCGATTTACCTCCTTAGAGTGGTTTTGATGGTGGTTTTGCTACATTGATGATGGTTTTTTTTTTTTTTATTTCGGCTGAATTTTTTAAAAATCATAGTAAATCATAAAAATTTATAAAATAGAAAATCTAATTTTTTCGATTCCAAATGAGTAGATCTACATAGTGAATATATAATATGGTGTATTTTAATTTAATTTTTGATATTTTTTTTTTTTTTTTATTTATTTTGGTCGAATATTTAAAAATCATAGTAAATAAAATCTAATTTTGTTGGACTCCACATGAGTAGGTCTATAAAGTGAATATATAATATTGTATGCTTTAGCCCAACAAAATAACTATAGAAGCTACATTTATAAATTATTTTAATTAATTACGAGAAAAGTATAGATTGAATGTTACAACAAGAATTTTATACTAAAGTATATCATGTTATATGCTCATTTGTATATCTACTCATGTAGAGTCTAAGAAAATTAGATTTTTTATTTTATGATTTTTCTATGATTTACTATAAATTTTCAAAGATTTAGCCAAAATAAATAAAAAAAAAAAGACTAGCAAAACTTTATACTAAAGCATACCATATTATATATTCACTATATATATCTACTCATGTGGAGTCCAATAAAATTAGATTTTCTATTTTATGATTTTTATAATTTATTATGATTTTTCAAAAATTCAAGAAAAATAAATAAAAAGAAAAACAAAAACTGCTCTAGGAAGATAGAGCGCATGGTTTAAAAAAGTTGAGAGAGATTATTTATTTAGTTTTTAAATTCAGAGAGAAAAAATTAGACTTTTTACAAAAATTGAGGGAGGAAAAGTAGATTTTTTTTTCCTTAACTAGTACATAGCACGTCAAAAAGGATGCAGGCAGCAGATGCACCACGAGACGAGAGATCTTACCATGGACTCTTCAGCCCAGCCCAACCAAAGTAGCTTCTACTAAGGCCTAAATGCAAGCGGCCTAAATTTTTTAAGCCAAAAACATTTTATATTATATTTGACATCACGATAAATTAACAATACTTTTCCTGTATATATATCAATAGTCACATTTTATGTGATATATGTAAACTGGGATTTAAATGGTATGGTCAACCCGATCCAACATATCATCAATACACTAGACGTAAATAAGGGAGAAAAAAACGGTACGGTCATTTCAACCACCAAAATATCAATCGGGCGGCATGTAAAGTAAGGCAACATATCATGGACTATATTACTCGCTCGATGCCGGGCCAAATTTTAAAGCCATTTCTTCAAAAACATATTGGGCGTGTTTGGTTGTGTTTCTTCAAGAAGCCTGGCTAGAAAAATAAGCTAGGCTATCTCAAGCCTGTCTAGGTCAATACAACCCAGTCGTGTTTGGTTGTCCTATGCTAGTTTAGCCTGGTTTGCTTAGTTCTTGTTTGGTTGGTTGGATAGCTTGGTGTCGAGACCTCTTCTTTTATATGGTGACTTTACCTCCAACTCCATCCTCTTCACCATTTTCTTTTATATGGTTGGATAGCCTGGCTTGGGCCAATTCTTGTTTGGTTGGTTGGATAGCTTGGTGTCGAGACCTCTATCTTATTCTAACTATCCTAGAATTATTTAGATCATCTATGATCATCTTTTGGTATTTACTTATCAGTGGATGAGTTCATTATATATCATAACTAGCTTATAGATAAGTTGAAGTGATTCTAGTAATAAACATAATCTGATTTACCCCCCTCGTGGCTGACCCCATGTAGTACGGTTGATGTGGTGTCACATAGGATAAAACCAACGTCTAAACCATCCATAGTGCAAAAATGAAGGGTTTTAAAAGTTGAGAAAGCAACAACATCTGGTGTTATGTATGGGGAGGAAAATTGGACTTTAAACATAGTTGTGGGGTTCAAAAGGAATTGTAGAATGTCGACTCCGATACATGCACATCTCTTCAAAAGTACACAATGGAGACCCACTTAATTGAATAGAAGGTCAAGCAAGATTTGAAATAACCTAAGAATTTAAAATGATTTTTTTGGACTTTGAATAGTTTCCAATAAGTTATCAACTACAAAAATGTAGATCGCATAGAGCACAATAATTTTTATATAAAATTCACATTAGCCCAACTTCATATAAAACTTAAAAAGAGTCCTAAGGAAACCACTTTAAGAAATCCATAATTAATAGAGGCTACCATCTAATGTTGCATACCGCTAATTAAGAGAGAAGTATTTTTTATGGAGCCTACCTCACTATGTTCGGAGGCGATACATAAAAATGTCCGTCTTTTGTTAACCAAAGAGTCCATCTATTAAATATTAAAATTCTCTTTTTAGAAGTGTTTGCCTATTATAAAAAATAAGAATGAGATGGAAAAATAAAAATAAGGATGGATCACGGAGAGAGAGGGGGAGGGGAGGCAACAAATGAGAGTGTGCCTCGGTCGGGGAAAGGAATCATTTAGATCATCTATCCTCTATCTTATACTAACTATTCTAGAATTATTTAGATCATCTATGATCATCTTTTGGTATTTACTTATCAGCGGATGATCTCATTATATATCATAACTAGCTTACAGATAAGTTGAAGTGACTATAGTAATAAACATAATCCGATTTACCCCCCTCGTGGCTGACCCACATAGTACGGTTGATGTGGTGCCACGCATAGGATAAAACCAATGTCTAAACCATCCATAGTGCAAAAACGAAGGGTTTTAAAAGCTGAGAAAGTAGCAACATCTGGTGTTATATACGGGGAGGAAAATTGGACTTCAAACATAGTTGTGGGGTTCAAAAAGAATTATTTGTAATAGAATGTCAACTCCAATACATGCACACCTCTTCAAAAGTATACAATAGAGACCCACTTAATTGAATAGAAGGTCAAGCAAGATTTGAACAAACTCTCACACAATGGCTTTATTAGAAAACCGCAGCAACCATTGAAAAAAAGAACATATCTAAAACCCTATTGGTGAAACATCCGTGAGGCCACGCCCAAGCCCTCTTTCGAGACATCGACGCAACCACAACCTTCACCGGTGCTAGAGAGAGAGAGAGAGAGAGAGAGAGAGAGAGAGAGAGAGAGCTATGCCAAACAACGACACAATGCTCACGAAGCCATAATCAATCATGCCCATATGAAACAAATCATCAAAGTAGGATGGCCATGGGACAACACCAAAAGACCAGTCACCACCACAATTGATTGATGACGGTGAGGAAAGATTTATTCTTTACCTAGATGAAAACTTAGACAATAATTAGATCAAGCTATTAAATGGATGGTCTGTCGCTTCCACTGTACCCAATGACTCAACAAAGAGGAAGAGAAAGAAGAAGAGAGACCAGGACTAGAGGGAAAAAAACCCAATGTCGTGTCACCCACACGCTTGTGATGTCCCCTCTCCGGGCTCCGCTGCGTCGAGATCTTTTTGAATTTCCATCTCAGCAGACGCTGACAGCGGAACAGGACCTGCCGGTTCTGTTGTTCGGCCAGACGCGGGGAGCGGGGCGTGTGTGATTGCTGCCACCTGCCAGCAGGCGTGCTCTGATTGTGATCGCCGCACCGGAGTACGGGACGACGAACGACCAGATCGGAATCGGGTGGAGGCCCGATCTTCTCCCCGACCCATCCACCCTACTGCGTAGTCTGTACTGCGCATAACACATGTGGTCCCTCCCGGATAAGGAGGAGGCGCCTCTGTCTCCGGGTTGCAATTGCAACGGCAAATTCAAGCTCTGTCTAGCGTCAGTTGCCAGGAAAGCTACAACAGAGCCCCCTGAATTATGGCCACGGACATGCGTTGCGAATGAAGTTCAGGTAAACGGAAGCCAAGTGCTCCGTTTCTGAATAATGGAGACCAGCAAAATATAGAAGTGGAATCAATAATGTTTGGATGACATGTATACAGGACTGCAGGTATCTACATTTTTCTTACAATATACAGGACCAACATTGCACAAACACATTCAGGAAAAGCAAGATTGACAGGACCGGAGTGCATCCATCGTCCATACCCAGACTGGGAGAACTAACTACACAGAAATGAAGTCGGCGACGAGTTACTACACCAACCGGAAGAAGCTGCCACCTTCTAGGTAAAAGTGAGACGTCTCCCCCACCTCTCCGCACCGGCCGTACGCTAGCTCCTCCATTGCAGGCAGCTTGCTTGCAGCTTGCAGATTGCAGCGGGTCGAACGAACCGAACAAACCTTGTTGGCCTCCGCGCTTGAATTCCCACACCGCGCATCACATCATGATGCTCATGGTGTGCAGGCCGCTGACGCGGCCCCACGCCCACGAGTCCTCCAGGGGCGGCGGCCGCGGCCGCATGATGCACTCCTCCAGCTCCTGCAGCTTGGCCACCAGCACCACCAGCCGCCGGCACGGCACGAGGACCAGCGTCACCGGGATGATCCAGATCGCCAGGTCCAGGATCAGCATCGTCGTTGTCGTCGTCGTCGGCGGCGGCGGCTTCTTGATTCTTCTTCCGCTGCTGCAGCCTGCACGCTTCTTCTCCGAGCTCCTCTGGGCCCTGCTCTGCTGCCTACCCTTCCTGACCTCCACCACAGCCGCAGCCACAAGGACGAGAGGGATGGCCGGCCGCTTCCTTCGCTTATTGGACAAGTGTTGTGTGTTGCTTTGCCTTGTAACCGGAGAGTTGCTTGCTGGGATATATAACCGGCCAGGCCTTCTTGAGTGAAGCTAGCTATAGCTCTTCATTATCCGAGCGTTGGATGCTTTACTTATCACATCAACGTTATTCTATTCTAATAACCGCGACTAATTTAGTGTCTCGTCTACTCTAATCAAATCAACCGTGCTCTGCCCATGTTAGACAAGGGGGCATGTACAGCAGTACTGTCGAGCGGTTGTATCTGCAGCCAGCAGGCCCACCGCCCACTTGACGTTGGAGCGTTTCATCACACGTCGTCGTACGTGGTGCAATGATTTGGGCATAACTTATTGTCCGTATCTTTTATTTTCTTCGTCGTTTTGGATTAATATGAATCTGCTATTGCGTGCCCCGCCTCACTTCCTCTGTCCAAAAAAAAAATTATATGTACGATTTTATATGATCACCAAACTACGTTAAATTTGATTAAATTTATTTAAAAACAGTATCAAATGTTATGATTGACAAAAAAAAGTTGCACATATCCTATGATAAGTCTAATTATGTTTATTTGATATCATAAATGTTAATAATTTTAGGAAAAAATGATCAAACTGAATATGATAAAACTTAGTATTGTAGCTAGAATTACATTCTTTTTTAGAATGGAGTACATATTTTGGACTCAAAGACACCACTATTTGTGGGACCTTCTTCGTTCTTCAATGAGCACCCACTCTCTCCGACCTGCATCAAATGTGCTGTCGCCAAAGCTAATGTGGCACCGGCGTCTCCGTCTATGTCCTTTGCCCCCTGACTGTTCGTCCAGAAAAGAATTACGAGTAGAACCATCACCTTACTATTTTGTAAAAATGTCACTTATTATATAATCTACATTTACAGTCTAAGTCCCAATTTTGTGGTCGCTTGCATCCTAGACATTTGTCTATTAGATTAGCCTCTAGTCTCTACTAACTGTAGTTTCTTGCAAGGTGCAAATATGCTTCCAATGCAGCTAACCACTTTATACTAAAATAAAAAGATGCTTCCTTTTTTAAATAAAATAAAAAGATGCTTCCTACGGTAATAGTGTACTGGTTGAGTGGTTGCCCCGGGTCCGGACACAATGGAAAACCATTTGTCAACCATTCCGCCGTGCACGGTCTACCTTACCCTCGACGCTGCTTGCCATTAAATCGTGGACAGCGCAAAAGATTCGTGAGAATTACATGTTCGGCTGGAACCATTTGCATCCAGATTCTTCAAATTTTACTCCAGTACGTTAATAATCTGTAGACTATGCACACAAATGGGCAAATGGCTCTTCGGGAACTCGGGGGCCATCATAGGAGCGCGGAGCTCAAACGTTGACAGAAGCCAGTAGTAGCGCAAGACGTGACAGCACAGCATTTTTTGGATATTTATTTCGACCAAAAAGAAAGCATTGTGTGGATAACGCACATTCATGTCGTGCTAACTTGGTTGCAGAATTATATAAGTAGTACAAGAAAAGAAAGCGAAAGGTGAAACTGCTATATTTGTCGATAATGGCCATCGTTGACCACAGCAAATACTAACTGCCAAATAAAAAGAAACATTTATGCGGCCTAACAGGCCGTTAGGCAAGACGTGCAATTGGTTTATCCTTTCATATATGATGAAACTATTGACCAAAGTGTGTACTAGTCTATTTATAAAGAAATAACAAACATATCAGTGTCCTTTTGTTAATATAACCAGCTCGAACAATAAAAAGAAAGCAAACAAACTGTATGCAAAAAAACAAAAGCAAAGTAGCAACCAGAGATCCCCTCAACATTCAAGAATCTTGAGAGCTGGAGCACCATAGTCCTCTTAAGCAGGGGAACCACTAATAATGTCTAAAATGGCCTAAGCAGAACTTTTATTAAACATTATAGTTGGTTTCAACGAAGTTGACTATATGCAAGTCTAATTTTCTGGATAATCAACTCGGAAAAAAGGGCAGATCCAATGAAAGAGGTTTGGAAGACATTCGACGCTTTCCAGGAAATAAAAACAACTAAGGTCAAATTGGTACATATATTACTACTAGAGTACTCAAACCAATTGGAGGACATTTTAAAACACCAACAGGGGGGTGGTCGTGACCATCACCACTAGTAAATATTTTACCTGCTAACAAACTTTTGTTTTCGTTGAATTGCGATTGCTAAGGATATACTGTAATCAATTCCACATCCTGCATGCTGGGATTCCGTACAGAGTATTGGAATGTCCATCCGTGGCATGCCCCAGCATGCACTCCTTCCTTGTTGACTGCAAATAAGGCACCGATGAAATCTGGGTATTTGCGGGCAATCCTCGATATGGCATCTTTGGCAGCATCTCGAGGATCCATCCCTTGTCGCATGCTCTCCACCACTTGGTAGCTGCAACAGAATTTATTATAACAAAATTGGCATGAAGAGCATGAGAGTAGATAAAGTTAGGATAGAGAAAATGACTAGCATAAGCTGTTACCAGCATTAGTGTTTACAATTGGATATGCAGGAGCGGTTTAAAATTGAATGCCCAAAGATGATTGCAATTGCATACCGTCATGTATTAGGATGCTACATTTGAAAAAAAATATGAGGGGAAAAGAAATTCGTAATAACCAGAGCACAACTCCGTCATCTCTTTCAAGAAAATCGCAGCTTGGAGCAACTAATCCGGTTCTAATTGAGAAGCTAGACATCACACTGTGCCATCTTTTCAAATGTCATTTTGAGCACAAATTATGTTTTCATTACCATGGAAGGAAGCGCATCATAATATCACCATCACCAGTTGCTCCACAAGCCCCAATTTCATCATCACCATATGAAGAAGATCCTGGTATTGGTCCATCGCCTACCCTGGAATCAAATGATTGGTCAGTACTCAGTACTAGCTATAAAGAGAAATTGAGAATTCTTCACCAAGTTTGTTCAGTTGTCAAAAACATTGAGGATTTTAGAACTCGATTGGCCTCTTGCAGAAAGATGAATTCATCTAGATTTTATTTTTCTATGAGTTAGATGGTTACTAAAATGAATAAGCGGGTACGATGCCGAGCAAAGAGTCCCAGTTCAATGGGCAACATTTATTTTGGTTTCTAGGGGAACAATGGCTGACACTAACACTGGCTTATAGAAAGGAGCTCTAATCTGAAATGTTTCACCATATAGCAAAAATGGTTTAAGCACATGTAACAAAATGCAAATGCATAACCCGGTTTGGTACATAGAAAAAAAGAATACAGCTGGCAGATTTACATCATTATCCAATATAGAGAGATACAGATATAAAATACCACTCCACTATAACAAGACCAGAGGAACTGACTGATTCATGCAGTGACTAGATACCACAGTCAAAAAACATAGGAAAGATCCATGAAATAGTAAGATCTCATTGTACAAAGGAATTAGATAGATACAGAAAAAGGTGATGAATAAAATGGACAAGTTACTGGAAAAAAACACACTTAGCTAAGAAAGGTACTAGCTAAACAGTTTGAGTGAAACCAGGCCCAAACAGCTGGCCATAATTTTAAATAGCCATCAACAGAAACTAGTTTTTTTTTTTTGTGTCCAAGATTAGTTAAAACTATGATAAGCCGGTTGGGATGTGATGTGAAGTCACCCAAAACGCCAACAGTAGTCAAAGTGCTCACCTTCCTGGAATTTTAAATGTAGCACCATTGGTTGATGTCCCAACTGCTATGTGGCCCATCTAATAGAAAACAGAACAGATTAGTTTCACAACAACTGGCAGAGTCAGCTAATGTTGAATGTGATAACTACCTTGTCAATCACAGCCATAGAAATTGTGTCATGGTTGTGGCGATTAACAACATTTGAATGGGAGTTTATTGGTTCCAGTAAATTATCACTTTCATAATACCCCTGGCAGAGACCACCTTGACTCCCCTCTACCTCATTCTTTACAGAGTCCTCAACTTCAACTGAGGCTAAATTGATAGGACGGTATGGACCACACTTACCGACAGGAACAACATTTTTCCAGAAGTTTGGCTGGCAGTAGTTCTGTCTCCATTTTTCCCATTTCCCAATCGACTCTGGTGAACTGAGGTTAGTTGGTCCTGGAAGACCCATTGAAATGGCAAATGCTGTTGCTTTCTCCCCAACAAGCAGAGTATGCTCGCTGTGCTCCATGACTAACTTTGCTGCCTTGATTCCATCCTTCACATATCTCATGGCCGCCACAGCTCCAATTTCCATTGTTGCCTGACAGTTTCCTTAAGCGAAAATAATGCAATATGCATCCACTATGAATGATGGAACAAAATAAAATATCAGCCTGAACTGCTGCACGAGTAAGTAAAGCAGATGTTACCCCATTCATGACAAGAGCATCTAATGTGGTTTCACCATTCTCATCTGGACTTCCACCTGGACCAACTGCATGACATGTAGAATAACTAAAATTATAGCCAGGTTGATAGATTCAGCATGCATGCAAAAAAATAGGAGTTATTCAAATTGTAAGTTAAAAACAAGAAGCAGGGCTGCTTGAGCATTACTGTCCATAAGTGGATTAGGAGTTACTCCATCCATTCCAAATTATAAGAAGTTTTGGCCTTTTTTTAGATACATAGCTTTTGCTATGCACTTAGATATATACACTATGCCTAGATACATAGTAAAAGCAATGTATCTAGAAAAGCCAAAATGTCTTATAATTTGGAATGGAGAGAGTAAAACACTATGACCAACATGTAAAAGCAGCTGCAATTCATGTTATCCTCACACTGCACTGCGAACCATTTAAGGATTTTTTGAGCATCAATGGTTAACTGCATATATATAAAGAGAAAATAATTTAGGCAATGTGAGATTAACACCTCAGACTTGCTATATTTTGTTTCACAACTCTTAAGTAAAGCAAAACGCTAAGCATTATGCAGGCAGGCAAATCATTATAATCTATTAGTATCGCCAACATAATAAGGCCACATGACTGAAAAGATCCAATTTAAGCTCTGCAGCCATTGTTTATCCAATTTACTGCATCAAACGAATGGAGAAAATTTGGTAAAATGTACCACTAGGGGAACTCAAATGGGACCAATTGTCTGTGAGAAATATTTTGGCTGCATGTTTGAATGTTAAATTATGACAGAATGGAAGCACATGTAGTCTGCAGAGAAATCAAAATCCAATCTGATATACAGGTATGCAAAATTTGAATCAGTTTCATGCATCAACCCTTGTGGCACAATGGGAAAAAAAAAAAGAGCTCTAAAGGTGGCACGTCTGGCACCAGGCATCGAACAACATACGAAATTGGTACTGACACTGTACTTTACTGGTGCAGAACTACAGATGCAAGCAGCAATGTTGGCATACAATACTAGAGATAATCCTCATACAAACCATGATAACAATCCATTTTGTTGCATCATGTTTCGAATCAATGTGCTACTGCTGATGCATCGATATACTTCAGAGAGGAGAGAGCAGCATGGCTATTACCGCCCCAGTTCGGTGGTTTCGTGAGCTACAATTGTGGCCTTGCTCGATTAACATAACGAACAGCACGCGCAAGGAAGCAGGCCAGCAAGGACTGACCTGTACCATCGCATCGGAGCTCCTCGCAAGCGGAGCAGCCGGCGACGACAGCATCGATGGCCGAACCTCCTTCACTGGCCGAAACCACCCTCCACGCCGCTCTGACCGCCTCCCGGAACGGCCAGGTGCTCACCACCACCGGGAACGCCACGCCTACTTTACCCGTCGTGCCTTCGTCGCCCATCACCTGATTGCACCCCCAAAACCCCAACAATCCAAATCCATCATCAATGATGTGACGAACCAATACAAACTCCACAGACCAAATCGAATCGGATCTACGCTTACCGAGCACCAGTTGAACCGAATCAGCAGGAGCCCTATGACAAGCCGCACGGAGCTCCGCCTCATGGAATCCATGGAACTGGAAGCGGGCTCGCGATTAACTGGATGCAGGTACAGGGGGCAGGCAGACTGGCGAGCCCACCGGTGCCTGGGTTACAGTCGCTTCGATGGGGACCTGTCCCACATGTCAGTGGGCCGGCAGCTGGATACTTCCATGCGGGCTCCACATGTCGGTGAGATTTCGGCTTCTATAGGGTGCCGCCACTCCAGCAGCTGAACCCCGAATACCCTAGTGACGGCGGCGGGGATGGACGTCCGAGGCAGCGGCGGCGGCGGGGAGGCCGAGAGGTGGCCATGGTGGGCGGCGGCGAGCGCGGCTCAGGCCGCGGCCGGGGTCGCGTGGTTCCGACACAGCAGGGGCGGAACGGCGGTGGCGATGCCGTTCAACGCGTTCGCCATCGCCTCCCTCTTCGTCGGCGCCGGCGCCACCGCCGTCGGCGCTGCGCTGCTTGCCTCGGGCGTCGGATCGGTGAGGCGTCTACTCTGAGCTTCCGTTCCCCGTACGGTGAAAGATTTTTGCTGCTCGAATTTTCGCTGATCTGGTGCCTATATTGTGTGCATATCTGCAGGTGGAGGAGATGAAGGGCGTCGGCGCGTGCATCCGGCGGTGGATGGGAGCTCCTCCTCGCCGGGCGGGAGGTAGTGACTAACCAGCACACTGCAACTGTGATTTGGATGAGGATTTTCTTAGCCCTGCTAGGAAACTACAGAATGCTGAGGGGTGGATGTGGATTGCTTCCCGTTTCAGAGCTACGCGTGTGTCCTTCTGAATTCAGAATGCAGAATGCAGAGGAGCAATTAATAAGATCAATGTTGTACCTTGTATTGTATCCCTCAAAATTTATGGTTATTTCCACCTTTTTCCACAGAGGACATACTCCGAAATTACTTTGCATACTTCGTTTGATTTTCTTTTCTGATGAGAAAAAAAATGCAAACTAGCTGAAATCGACTTTTAGGTTGGCAATTCGCCTGGACTTTTGCCAGGTTGCAACAACAAAACAAAATGTTTTGCGGCACACTGCATGTGTCGGAGGCTTAGACACGGAGTATCCTTCCTTTCCTTGGGCCGCGGAAATCGGAGGTCGTGGGGGTGGGAGGGAGGAGCGGTTAACCACTCGCGTTCGTGCGCCCGTTCCAAGCTGCTTGCGCCCCTTGGGAATCAAACCCGTCCGTCGGATCCCCACCGGACGGCCCCACAGCGCCACGTGCGCCACTCGCTCGCCCGCCGCGGGCCCCATAAGGCGCACGACGACGCTGGCACCTGGCAGAGGCAGCGCTCTCCCGGAACACTTCTACCACTGCCTGCCTGCGAGATCGCTTCGCGTCGAGGCAATGGCTCGAGCACCTGGCGGCGCCCGCCGGCGGAGGAGGGACGCGGCGGGCGGGGGCGAGGCGGTGCGGAAGGGGCACTGGATGGCGGAGGAGGACGCGGTGCTGCTGGAGCACGTGCGCGTGCACGGGCCCCAGGACTGGAGCTCCATTCGATCAAAGGCCTCCTGCCGCGCACCGGCAAGTCCTGCCGCCTCCGCTGGGTGAACAAGCTCAGGCCAGACCTCAAGACGTACGTACGCGCAAACCACCACCCCCCCCTCCCTCTGTTTTCTCCCCTCTGATTCACTTCTCCGTCTCTCTGCTTAGTTTGAGTGCACTGTGAATTCTTAACTGCAACTGCATTTGCATTGTAGCAACTGATGCGGTTCTAGTTGTTAGAATTGCTTTTTTGATTGGGGTTTAGGCTGCACTGATCCTGAACCATCCCTCGTAGCCTCGTACAGTCGTACTCTCTTCTCTGCACTGCGCTTGATTTGTTGTGTTCTGCATTCTGTGCACAAATTCACCATGGTGATCGGGCGCCTTGCAACAGCGGCTGCAAGTTCTCTGCGGAGGAGGAGCGGGTGGTGCTGGAGCTGCAGGCGCAGTTCGGGAACAAGTGGGCGAGGATCTCCACCTACTTGCCGGGCAGGACGGACAACGACGTCAAGAACTTCTGGAGCACCCGACAGAAGCGGCTCGCCAGGCTCCTGGGAACGCCTCTCCGCGGCCGGTCCAGCAGGAGCAGGAGCAGGAGCGCCAAGGCGCCAGTTGTTGCCTCATCTTTGGAGGCGCGACCCGCCGCCACCGTGGTAAAGCCCTGTTTGCAACACACATTGCCCGCTCCTTGTCCTTGGCTACTTGTTTTACAAGTCTTGTCCCTCGCTATTCACTGATAATTTCAGACAAGTGATCATTTGCAGCTTGAATTTGGTGTCCCCCGGGGATGACAATTTTTTTTAACATGAATTCCTGATGCTTCGTCAGGTTCCCTGCCTGGATCATGTTCCAATGGAGGGCAGCTCCTCCGGTGTCCACCCATGCAGCGCAGCAATACCATTCATGGACGCGCACAGTGCTGCACTAGCCCCGTATGATTGGGCAGGCTCCGGGCTGGTCAGTTTCGACGGAGCACTGCCGCTGGCCTCCGACAGCCACGCGTGCTCGTCGTCAAACGCTGCGGCACTGCCACCGCTGCTGCCGTACGACCAGCCTCCGTACCCTCTGCTCGACTTCCCAGGGCTTCCGGCGGGCTGGAACATGGCTCCTGGGTTCGCCAACGCCGGCGCTGTGGACCATCTCGCCTACCAGGAGCTGCTCCCGGTGACGCAACCCGCTCCATTGATGCTCCCGTTCACGGAGTACCCGCACGGCGGCGTCAAGGCCGAGCTTCCGGACGCGGCGCCCGACAACTTCTTCGACGACCTGCCGCCGGACATGTTCGACTCCCTTGATCCGCCGCCCCCGCCACTGTCACCGCCTGCGACGAGCTCTGGACTTTGAGATTGGCCTTTCTAATCACGAGTGCCGTAGCTGCCAAACTTGCCATTGAGGCATTGACCATTCTTTTCTGGTTGTGCATTTGCCTGTTCTGAGTTCTGACGCTGCTGACCAGTACTAGGCTACTAGTGGCTATTGAAAGTTGTAGCCTTGTAGATTGCAGGCAACTTACTTAACTTTTGCAATGCTTCAAATTTGAGCTTTGCGTTGGGCATGGAAACTGCAATGCTTGTAACCATAGTTGCAAGATACATTAAGTATGAATCACATGTCTGTGATGTATGTAAAGCTTAGTATTCTGTAAGATCGGTATCAGAAATGCAAGAAGTTTAGCATGCAAGTACTACTATGTAACAGTGTTAGGGCCATTTGGGGCCAGATGGTGTTTATTGTGCAACATACTTACTGTTACTGTACTATAGTTTCTGGGCTCTGAAGAATGAAAGTTTGTCACAAGGAAATGAAGTTCGCTGTTCATGAATACTTGATCTCAAATTGACAGGTTTGGCTTCCAATTGTTTACTGAAGAGGTGACACGTGCGGGCTGCTCACATGAGTCATGACCAAGTGAAAAGGACCATCATATGACTCAATAAATGTGCAATTTTGAGTTCTCATTGTACAACAGCCTCGACTCTCTCTAATGGCAAATACAAATTGTTTTGGATGTTCACACTCTTGTGCCTCCTTTGGAACAAATGAAAAATGGAGAAATTCTAGAAGATTGGAATCCTATAGGAAAATCCGTATGAAACCCCTAGTATTATGCTATCTACAACGTATGAAACCTCCAGCCTGCTCATGCTTTGTGCAGCATAATACCATGATGACAACACGACATGAGAAGCCTTTTTCTTAACACAAGCACGACCCTTGGCCCACCCTTCCTTATTCACGCAGTGCCACCGCAAGCACAACCATAGTATACTTTACTAATCTCCTTGGGCAGCTCATCGTCTTCATAGTTTTATTGCACTGCTACACATTTCATGCACAAAAGATTGTTGTTATGCTAATTCTGCAGGAAACTTTGAGTAAAAGGTGGCATACCCTGTAGGAAACGAAGGTAAGTGGCAGCAGACTCTATTGGTTCAAAAATAGTTGAAGTCCGTATAATAGTTTGATATTTGACTTCTATTATTTTAGAGAAAAGGTTTCACGCTTTTTGTTGCATCAACAAACTAGAAGATTCCTCAAGCGTTGCCGCGGCAATCACGAAGAATTTAGAATTAAATTAAGTGAAAATAGCATAGATAGCTTGCATTAATAAGTTAAAGTTAGTGGGATGATATGGCTAATTAGCGGGAAGAGATATAGATTAGTGGAATATGATGTGGATTGCTTGCATGACTAGATAGAACTTATAGTAGGGATTGACTTTATAAGAGATATAGATAGATATAGATAGATTGGAAGTGTATTTGATTAAGATGAATATCATAAATGGTGCTTTCAATTGTGTCTCTATTAATGACAAGTTTCTCTTAAATTTGATTGTTTCTACCATGTGTGATCATTTCATTGTATCTACCCACAACAGTAACTCTAGGAAACTTAGGGCATATGAAAAAATGGAACGTGCTAAAGTATAGTGAGAGGCTTATGACGTAATATTTAAATATTTGATGATGTATGTAGTGTACATCTATATAGTTATATAAGAATGAGAAATGGAAAATAAACAACACTGATCCAAGATTATTAAAGGCTAAGAAAAATTCAAACCATGGTCGAAATAGTTCTTCAGCTAAAGATGTTAGTAATAGAGAATGCAGCTTGCACTTCCGCTTACGGCCGATAATAACCATGGACTGTCTTTTCTGGAAAAGCCTGAGGAATGAGAAGTTTTCGAAATGTGCTCCTTTTCTTTTGAAGTAAAACATGCTCTTATTTGAGGATGAAGCATATAATACCCGGTGCTGAAATAAGAAAAGAGGACATTGCCTGATGGCATATTTGCAATTTTAAAAGAAATTATCTTGCCATTGTGATGGGAAAAATATGGTATTTGCTATTCTTTTTAGGCGACTGTATTATT
>JADLZL010000628.1:0-31891 GCA_015844335.1 Chrysopogon serrulatus
CCTTCAATTGTTGGCGATTTGGAGGTCCGTATTTCCTAAAATACAAGGGGGAGGTTTTGATCTTCAAATTTTGGAAGAAGGTTGCTAAAAAGGTTAGTTTATGTCTCTCTTGCATCTTTTTAGCCAATATTGGTCATTTGTAGCCACTTTTTTTTGGATCTAGGGTTTCACCATGAGTGAGAGGGGGGAAGAAGTTAGGGTTTTCTCTCTATTTGATTATTTCATACTTAGGGTTTTCTCTCTATTAGATATGGTGAATAAAGATGGATTTTTTATGTCTCTTAGCTATTGCCATAATTATTTTTGAATTAAAGGATCCTCTCCACTTTAGATTTAGTGTGTCATGCATGAATAGGTTTATTTTGATAGAAGAAAATTGAAGATTGTTTCTTATTTAATTGTTAGGGTTCAATTTCATTAGATTTAATTTTAATTATTTTTGTTTAGATAATTACTAGTGTTAAATTTATTTAGAGAGAATAAATGTTTAATTATTCTTGCCATTATTAATTACTATGTCTTTTCTTCAATAATACTCCAATTAATTGGTTGGTTATATTATTTTAGTTGGTATTAATTTTTAATGGGGTTAGTGCTTAATTAAATAGCTATGTATAATTTTGTATTGGATTCCAATTAATTGGTAGATTTGATAAATTATTTGCCATGCCTCATCTCTCATACTTAAGGAACCTTAGGCCTCAACGCCTATAATTTGGGGAATATACAAGGGCGAGGTTTTCTAATTACGTAGAGGAGGTTGTTGATCATTAAAAAGGTTAGTAAATCCATCATACATACCGATTTCAAAAGGTTTATTGATTAAAAATACATAGATTATAATGAATTCGTTGTATATATATAGGTAAACGATGGAGAGATCATTCTCGATGTATAATTTATCAAGAGTTGATCCATCATATATACCGTAGGTCAAAAGCTTTATTGATGCCGCTAAAATGCATGCATGGAGAACACGCACGAAGCACATACCATGTCCTTGTGTGGATTGCAAAAAATATTGCGGTCTTTGACGACACACAAACAATATTTTCTCATCTCGCCTCCGCCGAGGATTTATGAATGATTACCCGATTTGGACAAAGCATGGAGAGGGTAGCTCTACCCCATATCCGCATACAACCCCTACGAACATCAACCCCAATGGCCCCGATATGCTTGTTGATGACGGATGCGAAGTTCATACATGAGACACAAGATCGAGTCAACCCGATATGCCAAATGTTGAAGATGAAGTGGAAGATGAAGGGTGTGAAGACTTGGAACTCATGGCTGCACTATTAAGTCAGCCATACCGATCCATCAATGTTCTTTATGAAAGGTATGGAGGCCTTAAAGAAGGCAAAGAAAAGAGCCATTGTATGATGAGACAAAGGGTTGTACCAAAGAGTTCACGACGTTACTTGGCCTGTGCTAAAGTTGTTGATGTTGAAAGCTAGATTTGGATGGTCCGATGCTAACTTCGATGTATTATTGAGTACTCTCTGAGATATGCTTCCCAAAGAGAACAAAGTGCCTCGCTAACACTTACTATGCCAAGAAGCTCATCACCGCTTACTATGGGTGTACGTAAGATCCACGCATGTAGAAATCATCAGATCCTATATCGAGGTGATTACGCAGATTTAGAGAAGTGTCCAAACCGTGGTGCAAGTGATTACAAGAAAAAAAAAAGACTATCTAAAAGAACAGAATGCAACTTCGCTTCTAAAGGAAAGAAGAGAAAGGAGACCGAACAAGGTTCAAAACCAAGCAACAAAGAAAAAGAAGAAGTAGATTATTTTGCCCCAGAAGAGTTCCCGCTTTGGTGATGTGGTACCTTCCGTGGTTGATCGATTGAGGTGTTTGTTTGCTAACCCAGAGGATGCGAGCTTATGACCCGGCATGCTTCGATAGGCACAAAAATGATGGAAAGCTTCGACATCCACCGATGGCAAACAATGGAAAAATTCAATGAAGAACACCCTTACTTTGCTAAGGATGCAAGAAATGTTAGGTTTGCACTATGTACCGATGGAATGAATCCCTTTGCGGAAAGGAGCAGCAAGCACAAAGACTTGGCCTATGATCCTCACTATCTACAACCTCCTCCACACCTTGCGGTAAGCGCAAATATCTTCTCGCTAACCATTCTTATTTCTCGACCTACACAATAACTGGTGTTGACATGGATGTATTCTTGGAGCCCTTGATGGAGGAAATGAAAACTTTGTGGGACATGTGTGTTGACATGTTGGATGAATACAGAAAGAGTCATTCACTCACGAGAGCAATTATTTTTGTTACAATCAACCATTATCCTCTCTTTGTATTATCGTGTCAATTCAAGAGAAAGGTTGGTTGTGTAGTATGCGTAGATGAAACCTTTTATGTGTCCCTCAAGGCATCCAATAAGCTAGTGTACATGAGGCACCGGCGTTATTTATCAAAAAGGACACAGTACCGCTTAAGAAAGATGGATAGATACTTTGACAATTCAAATGAACTAAAGTCTACCGCTTCCATTGGGTAACAAAGAAAGGTCACAGAGTGTTTGAGATAGTGAAAAAATATCAAGTTTGCTTTTGGAAAAAAGACAATAGATGGAAAACCTAGAAAGGATATCAAGCCAACTCCGGGGGCTACATTTAAGAAGATGTCAATTTTTTTCAAGTATTTGCCATACCGAAAGACCTTGACGCACGACACGCAATCGATGGAAAGCACGTTCGTAAGAATGTGTTTGAAAGCATCATTGGCACCTTGCTTGATATGAAGGGCAAGACAAAGGATGGACTAAAGTCACGTCTAGACATGGTAAATTTAGACATAAAACATGAGCTTCATCCCGTTATTCAGAAAATGGAAAGTACCACCTCCCTAAGCAAAGAAGCTACAAACCCGAATACACAGATGAGAAAGAAGCAATTTGTGTGTGGTTGAAGAAATTGAGAGTTCCGGCCGGTTTCCGCCTCCAATCTAAGATCCATTGTTTCCATGAAGGACCTTACACTTACCAACTACAACGCACATGATTGCCATGTAATGTCGACAACTTTTCTACTTATTGCCATCGGGGCTATAAGTCCAGCGTTTTTAAAAATGGCAATCACAAGGTTGTGCTTCTTTTTTCAACAAAATATCACACGAAGGTAATCGACCATGATGAGTTAGAGTCTCTTCAAGAATTTATAGTGGAGACAAGTTGTCACAACTTGAGATATGTTTGCCGCCATCATTCTTTTGATATAATGGTACATCTTTGTGGTGCATTTGGTGCCTCAAATAGAGGCACTGGGTCCTATGTATTTGCATGAGATGTGGACATATGAGCGTTTCATGTCAATACTAAATTCCTATGTATCCACTCGTGCTCGGCCCCGAGGCAGCCATGATAGAGGGGTACACTACCGAAGAGGCCATTGAGTCCATTTGCTCCATTCTATGGTAGTTGCCTAAAAGGTGAAATTGCAATAGGTTTGCCTACGTCTCGACATGAGGGCAGGCTACATGGATGTGGTAGGATGGGACAAAAATCATTTATTCCTTCAGATTACCATATTGTACTCGAAGCACATCATAACATCCCCGCATCAAATATCGATAATGGAACCTTTCATCGACCAACATATCAAAGAGCTACGCGATGAAAACCGAGGGGGGCAAACTGAAGCTTGGGTAATGAATGAACACAAACATCGATTCACCACTTGGCTAATGGATCGAATCTTCTAGATGGAGAAACAATTGAGCAACAAACTATCAAGCAGCTTGGCGTACCGGACCATCACGCCGATCACTACATGGAACACCTATGACATTAGTGGTTTCACATTTTGTACCATTGCTAGAGACAAAAAGAGCATGACACAAAATAGCGGTGTTCGATGCGAGGCCATAGATGAAAATGAGGAAATCCATACATACTTTGGCTTCATTGAGGACATATGGGAACTACACTATGGTACATTTCGCACACAGTTGTTTCGATGCCAATGGGTTGAGGATAAACATGTCACAGTGGATAGTCATGGGCTTAGAGTTCTTGATCTAAGTAAAGTAGGTTACAAAGATGACCCATGGATCCTTGCTAACCGTGCTGCACAGGTCTTTTATGCCGAACAAATCGTTCCTAAGAATGAAAAGAAAAGTACCGATAAGCTGAAGCATGTAGTTCTTCCTGGAAAGCAACAAACTTTAGGAGCTGATGGTGCAATTGACCTAGATGATTCTAACCAGTTCAGTGAGATGTCTCTCTTTACGCACCATCAATCGAAGATACAAAACGTTGAGCGTAGCATTCCACGTAATTTTAAACCCCGGGTGCGCCACGATGGAGAAGGAAGAACAAGGGTCGGATAGATTCTATTTAATGAAAACATCATTTGTCATGTAATATAGTTTATGTAATACAATTTGTAACCTATGGTACTACTCTTATATATTTTTATATGTGTCTCATGAATGTCTCTCTTGGTGTTACATAATTAAAGAAAATTTAAGTCCTTTTCTTTCTACATATAGAAAAAATAATTACTTTCCTTTATAGTCATAGAGAAAAGAAAAATAATTACTTAGCTTTATACATAGAGAGAGAAAAGAAAAAAATAATTACTTAGCTTTATACATAGAGAGAAAAAAAAAATAATTACTTAGCTTTATAAAAAAAGAATAAAGAAAAAAATAATTACTTAGCTTTATTGAAAAAGAATAAAAAAAAAAAATAATTACTTAGCTTTATACATAGAGAGAAAAAAAAATAATTACTTAACTTTTTATTTCTTTAATGCATAGAGCTACTCACAAGGATTCCAAAAAGTCATCATTTTCTATTTTATGATTTTTCTATAATTTGTTATGATTTTCTTAAGTATCAGCATGAAATAATAAGTGAAATAATTGCTGCTTTGGCGGTTGGCATTACCGGCCGCTGTCAGAAACTATTTCTACTGGCGGTTGGCATCTACCAACCGCCAGTGAAAACGCCGGCCGGGCGGTTGTTAATGTCAACTGCCAGAAACTATTACACAGCGGTCGGCATTACCAACCGCCAGCACAAATGGTCCTATATATATTTTCAAGCCACGGACTTAGCGCTTTCAACTGGTGGCGCGAACTTTTGAGGAGGACACCGCCGCCGCCGCCGCCAATCCGCTCGCCGACGCACGCCGCGCCGCCGCCTCGTCCGCCACTGCTTTTTGAGGTCGGAGTTTCGCTGGGCTGAAGCCGGGGGCACGCTGCCCGGCTGTTGCCCACCGGGGCCCGAGGTCCGCTACGGCAAGCAAGACGGGGCCCGGGGCCGCGTTCACCGACCTCCGCCACCGCCGCCGAGAAGGTCCGGCGCCCCATGCCTGCGGTTCACCGCTGCCGCTCCTTCGCCCGAGTTCGGGCGTGGAGCTCCAGCTGCTGCTTCCGTTGCGCTGCTGCGGCGGCGCCGCTCCCGCTCCCGGGGACGCAGGCGTGACGAGGGGGCGCTGGCCTTGTTGGAAGCCTTCCTGCTCGGGCAGGCCCCCTCCCTTTTTTTTTTTTTTTTACACATTAGGGTTAATCATTATGTTAGTTAACTAATTATATTAGGGTTAATTATTTGAATTAATTTCTTTTTTTTTATTAATGCTTATATATTTGTAATAAATACTATAATGTTATTTATTAACTTTGTTATTGTTATTAGTTAATTTCATTAATTTGTTAATGTAATAGTTTATGTATTAATTCATTTATTTCATAAATTTAATACTTATATACTTGTAATAAATACTACATTGTTATTTATTAACTATGGTAGTTAATTTCGTTACTACTTATATAGTTGTAATTAATTAATATGATAATATATGTATTAATTTCTTTATTTTATTAATCTAATACTTATATACTTATAATTTTTCTACAAATATACAATCATTGCCATCGTTTAGCCGTCAAAGGTATACCACGTTCTCCATCACCGTTCTCCACCACGGTTCTCCACCACCGTTCTCCTCCGTCGCCGACGAATCGGTCTTCCCTCCACTTTTGAATAGGTAAATACTCTTTGATCTTTTTTTAAGTTTTCTAATTAGGGTTCCACTTAGAGATTCATAATTAGGGTTTCGTGAATTAGGTTTCCACTTAGGGTTATACTTAGAGTTTTTTAATTAGAGTTATACTTAGGGTTATACTTAGGGTTATACTTAGAGTTTTTTAATTAGAGTTTACTAGCTAGTTAGGGATATAATTAGGGTTTTCCTTTATGGTTTTCTAATTAGGGTTAAACTTAGGGTTTTCGACTTAGGTTTTCTCGATTAGCGTTTTTCTAATTAGTGTTTTCTAATTAGGGTTCCACTTAGGGATTCATAATTAGGGTTTTGTAATTAGGGTTCCACTTAGGGATTAATACTTAGGGTTCCACTTAGGGATTCATAATTAGGGTTTTGTAATTAGGGTTCCATTTAGGGATTAATACTTAGGGTTATACTTAGGGTTTTCTAATTAGCGTTTTCTAATTAGGGTTTTCTATTATCTACAGTCATTTAGTATCGATGAGTTCTCCCAACCATAGCAACCGTGGGAGATTCCAAAGAGTACCATAGTCCAAGTGATCCGCATCCTAGCTCCTGGATAGGACTCGTCATGCCCGAAAGCGTATTGACCCTGACTATGATCCAACGCTTGATGAGGTAACGATATTAATTTACACATTCATATCTATATGTACTTAGTTATGGAGGACTTCATGTAGTACTTACACATTCAAATGGACACAGGAGGTATTGTCTCGAATGATCGGGTTAGCTGAGGAGGAAGAACAAGTAGACGTGCCAAGTGACGCACCGCCGAGAGACAAATGAGAGACAACCACCTCAAAGAAAAGGACAAGGAAACAGAGTGATCGAAAACGAGGCCGAGAGGAACAAACAAGTGGCCCGAAAAAACATATAGGGTCACCGATGTCAAGATGAAAGGAGAGCCTCTAGCACTGAAGAGGTGCCGCCCAAGTTCTAACGCAATTGGCTGGCTTAGTTAGGGATGAGATTCACATCACAAATCGCATATGGAATGATGTGCCGATGATACAAAGACATGTAGATATGGAGGCGGTTGCAGAGAGGTTCATTTTCCCACCAGATCGCAGACCTCGTGATGCAAGATGCATTCAGTAAGTGTGCAATCTCGCTCCGAAATTTTAGGTGGGAACTCAATACCAAGTATGCCAAGAAGAACCAGGACCCGACAAAAAGGTACTATAAGATTACATCCGTCAAAGGGGGAGATCTTCAAACTACAGAGGGATGATCCTGACTTCAAGAAAAAGAGTGAAGCTAACTCTGAGCTAGCCAAGAAGAACAAGTACCACCACCATCTTGGCTCAGGTGGTTACAAGGCTCATATCCCGAAATGGCGGGCAGAGGAGGCCGAAAGGAAGAAGAAAGGAGAACCGTGCTATTCGAAATGCTTGATGAAAGAAGCGCGAATTGGCTATATGCAAGAAACGCAAAAACAAGAAGAGATCGGGCGCTAGAGTCCCCGATGAAATACAAGAGGCAAAGACAAAAGATGTTTGAAACAAAGACACAAAGAGAGAGAAGGAAAATTCAAGAGAAAAAAGGGAGAAAGACATCTTAAGTGTTGGTCTCGAAAACCTCGAGCATCCAGACGTGTACGAGGTGTCTCGTCAAGGCTAGGGGTGGAAAGAAGGATTCGGGAGGAGTGGGCTGAAATGTACAAGAAACGCAAGTCGATACAAGGAAGCAATGAGGGATGTCATTGAGGAAGAGGCGAAGAAACAAGTGAAATTATGTCCAACATGCTTACAAACCGATCCACGCTTTATTCAACAATTAGCGAGTGCAATGTCGGGATTCAGCCAGATGAGTGCACAGCCTCCACATATGCCACGAGTCGCAACACAACCCGATCAACAGATGGTGGTCTCCACCGAAGGTCCAATCCTTCCAAGTAGTGTTGCGTCTACGGCAACCAAGGAGCACTATCCAGTGGATGATATAGTTGCACCAACACCTTGTAAGCTACTCATCGATACGGAATGAAGAATGTTCGCATTCGCAGAGAAGTAGCCGAAGGCTTTGCAATCCCCGGCCATGAGTACCACCAAAAAAAAAATTCCGTAAGAGTATTGTAGGGTGGAAGTGTCAACAATCGCCCAAGGATATGAGGACGACGTGCTAGAAATCCCCCCGGGTCCCGAGGGTATCGAGACACTCGGGCGGGCTATTAATAATTTTATTCTTTGGCCTCGACGTGACGTTGAGCTTGACTCAACCCGCCATCCTCCTCAAGGCCTCCCAATCACCCAAGAATCTTCACCCAAGAATCCTCCTCCGCACACACAAGGCGAAGGCCTCCCCGCAAACTCAGGGAATCGTCACTTCCCCGATCCTCAAAACTCACCCTCAAAGACATGATCCTCCTCCTAACTCACCTATCCGACAACCATCATCGCCACTCCACATCTCTCGCTTCCCCCGCCAAAGACGTAAAAAGCTATCGAAAAACAACTCCAACACTATCGCCGCCCCAAAGCCACGTAAGAAGAAACCCGCATCGAAGAAATTTCGGTACCCAAATTGGTTTCGCCCCTACGAGCCAAAGAGAAAAAGTCTTTGGAACGGTGAGGTTTTTATCGTGAATTGGAATGACTAGAAAATCACGAGTCATTGAGTTGAGCGAGCATGAGAAGTCGCATCGAAGCCTCGGAGTTAGGCCAAGAGCTTAAAATGAAGATCATAGAGGTAAAGAAGCCAACGTGGGATGATTACCGTAATGTCCCAACTCAATATATCCATGGCGTGCCTCTTCTCACTTGGGAGAAACTTAAGCAAATCCCCGGGGATCGAAGGATGCATGATTGGTATATGAGAGCATCCGCCGTTGGGATCTCGGCGATCAATGTTTGTATACCACCAAATGCTTTTTGCATCCGGGCGAGAAAAGGCTATGGTCATCTTCGAGGACTTGTGGCAAATGATGAACCTCCGTGAGGCTTGACATACAAACTCGTGATCGGTGTTTGCATTGTAAGTGTCACTAACAAATACACGTTATTATAATATTGAGTTGAGTAAATCAACGACAAGCCTTTATTTCTTACTCTAACAAATACATGTGCGTCTTGCAGAATGCAATATGATGGGGAAGAGATGCGTTACGGTCCGTATGAGGCATATGAAGAACAAAACAGATCGGGTATCTCGGCCCAATGAGAATATGCAAGGAGCAAAGACACATTCACAATAGGTGATGGCCATGATAAGTTGAAGGGCTTAACACTGAAGAGGTTAAGGTGAAAAAAGCAGATCTAAAAAAGAAATTTGATGCCAAATTCGCCTTTGTACATAGGAGAAGCAATGCTAAAATTTAAAAACAATGATGCATAGTGGCCCCCTACAACTTTAGGTACGTGTGAGTTTACATATATGAAGTCAAGAATTCAATGACAATGCCTCATTACAAATTTGATCCTACAGAGACCATTGGATCTGTTTTTTTTAATTTTTCCTAGAGAAGGAAGGACACCGGTACTAGACTCCGCAAGATTACGCTAAAGTGAATCTTATGGACCATTCTTGTCAATCTTAGAACGGTAATAAGCCTATATATATGCATGTTTTATTTTATCTATAAGAATTATATAATAACTAAGTGATTCTATTCGAGAACATAGGGCATATAGGTATTATAAGATTTCGAAAGGTCCATATGACCTTTCTAAAGCCGGAGAACCATTGGAAATACTTCACAACCGGCCGGTATGTAAATTTATAAGTGCATATCATACATGTTTAATTAGTACATAGTACATTTCTAAAGCACAAATGAAACACTTGACTATATATTATAGTGCCACAAGCAACCACCGGGAACGCCGCAGACCGTGGGTTCTACGTGTGCGAAGTTTATGAGAGACCAAGGACGATACATCAAAACCCCGATAAGGTATAAGTAGCTGTCATTTATAAGTTTTGTCATTAATGCCGCACAGATTGGTTACCAAATGAAAATATATAATGTTGAATTATTAACATACTTTCTTACCAGGCCTATGCAGAAGATCCGACGTAAAAAATTTCAACGAAAAAGCATTATACAACATAGTTGAGGATCTCTCGCTCATTCATCATGAAAGAAGCCATTCCACCAACAGAAAATATCACGATGCGAAAGCTGTGAATTGGGAAAGCCGTAATATGCACCGCTAATCGATATTAGGCGCCTCAATCTTAGTCGAAACGATTATTAAAGCTTTCCCAATTAGAAAAAAGAGAAAACTGTGGATGTGTATATATGATGAAATATTTGTGATGTGGATTTATATTGAAGTATGCATGTATGATATAATACAATTTTGATGTACAAAGATCTATATTGATGTAAATAGATGTATGATAGAGTGTAATTGCATGTTATCATGAGTTTCAATATAAATAAATAGGTTTCTATTTTAATTTCAAAAAATGGCGGAAACTTTCTAACGGGCGGTTGGTAAGTCAACCGCTTGTGAATGTGGTCCATTTCTACCTGGCGGTTTTGGAGGTGAACCGCCAGTAGAAATGGACCATTTCCACCGGGCGGTTATCTTAACCAACCGCCAAGTACAAAGTTCATTTCCACTGGCGGTTCTCAAGAAACCGCCAAGTGGAAATGATCCATTTCTAATAGCCTTTCGCGACCGGGCGGCTCGAGATCCGCCCGGTGCTAATGTGTTTACCACCGCCAAAGCATTGATCTTTTTTGTGTACCAGTGATAGTCATCACGTAAGCATTTTTTTCTATGAAGAATATCGTATCGCATTCGCATCGCCTTTGTTGAAGACTTAATCTCCATCCTGCACCTCGGATATTTGTTTTTGAATGGGATAATTGGCCATCGAAAGCTGTGTAGTTACGACGACTACAGAACGTAACCATCCCTGTCGATCAGCTCATCAGGTCGTCAGCTGTAGTTGTATATATACCTAGCTTACAATAACTAGGAACCAATTACGGTTCAATTTGGTGCCAGACATTAGTTAGACGCTCCCAAATTTGATTGGTGTGGTACATGTCCTCCAACAAATGAAGTAGACAGCATGAATAAAAGCAACGGCTGTGAACTCTCACAAGCATTCGGTGAAAAAAAAAAAAACCATTCGTCTCTTGCCATCTACTGTTGTCTTCTTGATGTCCAGTGAAAAAGACCCGTCTCCCACCGGTACTTTCATCTTGACCAATCGCTATGGTCTTTCTTCTGTGTTTTCCAACTGAATTTGTTGCTTAATGAACCGGCCATATGATGTTTTTTGTTTAATTAACTTTCTTGACAGTGCTTTTATTTTACTTAATGAACCAGCCATGCTTCACTACTAGCAAAAGAATCTCTATCCGCAGTTTAAAAAACCACCTCTCTAGGTTGACTTTTATAACTGTGCATGTCTCTATCCAAGGTTTAGTTCTTTTTTTACATTAAACCCAAGATTTAGGGCCTATTTGGATCCCTCTCTAAACTTTAAAGCTAAAGTCTTCAAACAAATTAGTATAATGCCCGTGCTAACGAATAACGGTTTTATTTTTTAAGATGCACATAAGAACAATGAATAGTTATTATATTTTTATTTTTTTACCATAAATACAATTTGGAGACAATTTATCATGTCAATAAATAATAAAGTTATTTATCATAGTAACCATCTAAGTTAACATTGTGCTCAAGGCCTTAATCATGTCTTGAAGATATATTAAGGTAGGTTGCTAAAACATTTTTGCTTAACAAAATCAGGCACCTGTCATCAGAGTAACACATTTTGTACTGTATAAAAAGCCAATGACGAATATTCAGTTGGTCAAGATAAGAGATTATATGAATAGAATTTGTTTTTTTCCCCATGACAAATTAAGGGTGCATACAGAATTGGCATTCTTGTGCGTAACATCAGATTCTCACCATTTCATGGCCGGCGCCTAAATATTGCAGATTAAAATAGCTCAAACTTTTGTAATTCATGAACACTTTTACCATGTCAAAATTCAATTACTTCTTTAATAATCTGAAGTCTAGATAGCAGCCTTATCGTAAGCCATGGATTTTGAAACGGCCACAAGAGAAACAAGAAAACTGAGCACACGGGCTTACTTCTTTATGCATATCTGTATCAGAACATAATAATTTCAATTACTTCTTTAATATTAAGGCACTTCTTCTCGTAGTTCTTGCCGGACAGGTAACAGTGAAGTTCAGATTGTTCAGTTTGCAAGCAGTCTAGAATAATTTTCTAGATTGCTCTCCGAAAAACAATTTTCTATATTGCTCTCCGAACTGGACTCCACCTATTTCGTTTTCAGAGAATAGATGAAGAGGAGGAGGAACATTTAAAATCTAGCACCGTCAGAGGGAGAACATTTAAAATCTAGCACCGTCAGAGGGAGAACATTTAAAATCTTGCACCGTCAGAGGGAAACTGACTATTCCAATGTAAAAATACCAGGTCAGGCATGTTGGGGATCACTAATGCAGCTGGGCAAGAAAGAAACCAAGCAATAGCGAGTAGCTGCGCTGTTACCTGCCAGACGAAAGACGGGATTGTAGGAGCGCTAGATGTTGGTGCTGGCAAGCGACGGGCTGCCGCGGGGGGAACGTCGACACTCCGATGAGTTCCGGCGGCAGTAGGACAGGAGCGTCTGCCTTCCCATACTCATAACGACGGTCGTGCGGCACCGGGAGTAGACCGTCACCGTCCTCCGCGATCTTCCCGGCGGCCGCGTTGGATCTTCCGTTACCATCGCGGCCGGGGCGGCGATCCTGCAGGAGCGCGGACAGCCGCCCGGCGTCCGGCTTCCGGCGCGGCGTGACGCCCGCCGCGGCGCGGAGGCGATCTTGCAGGCGCTGTCCGTGCTGCCGCCGTCCGCCTCGCCGCAATGCCATGGGCCTCATGCGGATCCACCCGATGATGCCGGGCGTCTCCAAAGACGCCGACGGCCGCGTGCGGATCCACCTGCCGCCTCCAGCAAGTCAACGGCCTTGTGCGGATCCACCAGTTGAAGCCGCCGGCCGGCGGTCGGATGTTGCCTTGGATCGACATGCGACAACCACGTTGGAGAATTTGAATTTGATTTTTCTTCTCCTTACGCCAATCACGGGGTAGGCATGCCGCGGCTTTGTGAATGCCTCGGGACGGTCGGGATGATGGCGCCGCGGTTGGGTTGCAGAGTGAGGGAGGATCGGAGGACCATACACGCAATCTTGGCCGTCTGTGCTTGGATGATTAAACAGATAGAATGATTAGAATCAATCTGGTCAGTTGATTTTGATGGTATTAGATTGCTGGGTACATTTTTTGGGGTGGATGGAGGAGGAGCTCCTCAGTGGGGGATGTTTTTTTGGGTGGACTTAAAATAGAAAAGTTGATGCATTAGTAGGTTGATGGTATAAAATTAGCTCTAAATTTTAGCCCATCTCACATTAGAGTTTTAAACCTTAAAAATAAGCTAAAGTGCTTTGAAATTTTTTTGAGCTCTATGTAGTCCTTCCGACTGATCTGGATGACGGCTCAGCAAGAATAAATGCTTACCGCTAAAGACAGGTCAGAAATAGGACGCCAAATTAACATGCTCTCGAGCAAATCAAGAAGCTCTGGACGTTGCCATCCTTCGGTTGAAGTACTCCTACCAACATGGGCTGCTACGACGATACAACAATAGGCTTAGGGTGTGTCCAAGCTGCAGTAGCAATCCAAATCATTAGCGAGAAGAAAAACGCTAGCTGAGACTTCACTCAGTAGGTTAGCTCGCACGATCTCTAACCACTTCTATGTCACTGCTTTCCCTTTTTCTAGATTCACTGTTGTGTGTATTGTTTTTCTATTAATCTTCTATTTCCTCCTTTTGAGTACGTTTTTTCTAGATTGATTATTGTGCGTATTGGATTTTTTATTTTTTATCTTCTCCTTCCTCTTTTTGAGTTAGCAATTTAATAAAGGCTGTTGGAGATGCCCTTTAGATCATCTTCAATAATTTACTAAATTTTCTTTGTCAACTTCTAAAAAGATATTGGAAGAAAAAAACGAAGTTCATCTCCGATAGTACCTAATATTCTACTCCTAAAAAAATTAAAATTTGGTCCAACATAGGTTTTTTTGCAGCACCTTTTTTCCCCGTGAAAGCCTTTGACTTGGCCTCCGCTCCTCCTTCCCTTGTCTACACCACACAGGCGGTTGAGTCCATATCGCCTTTTCTACTGTCAACCCCCACACCTCAAATTCCCACTCCCACCACCACCTTCCCGTGCACCTCATGCTCCCCCTCCCTCACCGCCACCACCACCTCGTAAGCCCGCCGACCCCCACCCCCATCACTGCTGCGCTAAACCTCCTCGCTAGCGTTGAATCTGTCGCCTCCGTCATCACGGTCACCATCATGCTCGTCCATGAGTTCGGCACTTCCTCAACGTGACGCCCCGGGGCATCCACGGCTCCCGGTTCTCCATCGATCGACTTCGGGCGGCGCCACCTACTTCCACCTCAGCATCGCCGAGTACACGCTTCGCGCCATCCTGCCGCCGGGCGGCTACGTTGGCTTCCTCGACCCCGAGTCCGGCCTCATGCCCGATGACCCCGACCTCCACAACTGCCCCATCCCAGATTGCATCCTCGTCGTCTTCGCCGGGCACTGCAGCGAAGCCTTCGCCTTCCTCATTGTCTAAGCGCATAGCGCCACCGTTGGCGCCCCTCATCCACCTCGGTGTGCTCGTGCTCGAGGTCCTCCCGGGCTCCGCGGCTGTGCGGGCGGGCCATGTCCGTACCTGTCCTTGTTTATTACCTTATCAAAGCCAGCCCTAGCAAGAAGGTGCCCCTCACCTTCTCAGGAGCCACGAAGGAAAGAGGGAGGAGCCATGGCAAAAGATGGCGCAGGGAGGGACGATGCGTGGGAACGCTTTATCCGCGGACTTCATATGAAGTTACGCGTGGACGGTGGTATTTCCTAAGTGCTCAAATTTTACCAGGGTAAATCACCATTGAGGCTTATAACCTCAAAAAATAAAGATAGAAACACTAAATCCCCAAATTGTTTCAATAACTTTCTATTTTGGAAACCAGCCATTGATTCTACCTCCCATGCAACTTTCCATTTAAGCAAAAAAAAAAAAAAAATATTTCTGCAACTATTCTTTTTTGAAAGTTACAAAATTAACCAGCGGTCGATCATCATACACCTTTGTGACTTTACATTTTTGGCCAAAAGTAAGTTCTGTGTGTAATATTTTACGGAGCAAATTTATCATCATAACTTTTTATCAAGAATTGGGTCATGAGATTCAAGTAGTTGAGGAAAAGTGGAAAAAGGAGAAAAACGAAAAAAAGGAATGAAAAAAAAAAAGGAAACGTTCGTGCGGTGCGCGGATGCCACGGAACGAGTCCTACCTGCATGCAAGCAGAAACGTTCACAACCGCAGGCCGTCATCCATATTCGCAGCCCATGGAGTGAGCCGCGTGCACCGTTCGCTCCACGGGCGAACGCTAAAGTGGAATTCGGAGATCCTTGGAACTTTTAAACTGACTAGTTTAAACTGATAACTAGGTCCTTTTAACTTTTCAAGTGGTTTAGTCTAAGTTCAGTACTCCCTCCATATACTTATAAAACTTAATGTTTTAGATGAGAACATAGTCTCTAAAATTCAACTTTATCCATTATTTTCTATTAAAATATATAAGAAAAACTAAAATAAAATTACTTTTTATAAAAATAGGTTTTGAAGTGAATCTATATATATATATATATATATATATATATATATATATATATATATATATATAAGTTTCATCTTTTTAAACTAAATATTTTAAAAATTATTGATAATTTAATCTAAATCTTATTTAAAATCTCAAGTTTTATGGATATGGAGGGAGTATAAATCAAATGATGGATCTAAATTCACACTCAAATGAACTGAGAGTTTATGGACCTAGATAAAAACTCACATTTTTTACATTTTACTCTTAATTTTGTATTAGGATAGGAATGGTTATTATATTTTTTTAAAAGCATAAAATCTGTTGTTGTGGTGGTGATGGTGGTGTTGTGATTTGCAAAAACGAGTGGAGCCCACGACACTAGAAGCGTGGGGAGCTGTCCAATCCAACAGTCAGCATTTCTTGTTGGGATTGTTTCATTCAGTCAAAGCGATCAGTTAAACTACAACAAACTAGGCTTACTGGCTGCCTATCTTGCTTGACTCCAGCCCTCGTGCTAGTGGGCTGGTGGCCCATTTACTGCTGGGGCTATAAAGCGTGCAGCCCATCAGGTAGATGTCCTAGCTGCCCACCTCCACCTCAGTCCGGTAATAACCCATAATAATCTGCAGCAGGCCCGCAGCGCCACCGCGGCGCCACCGATGTCGACGTCGGCACGCCACGTCTAATGAGCGGGAGTAGGAACGGGAGGTAGGCGAGGTGGTGCGGTGTCTCCCACGCCATTTGTCCTTCGCGCACGCCAACAAGTATTATAATAGGTTGTAAGCCGGCTGAATAATGAGGTGGAGGAGAGAGAGGAGGAGAAAGAAGAAAAACGGAGGCGTAATAGCCAAATTGGTCCTTGAACTTTCATCGAAAGATCAAATTGGCCCCTCAACTATCAAAAGGGCCAATTTGGCCCCCGAACTTTCAATTTTGGTTCAATCTTATCATCCGCCCGACGCTGTCATTTCCGTTAGCACAAGTAACTTTTGACATTTTTCTATAGTAATCGATATTTGTTTATTTCATAACTAATTATTATTGCATGCTAAGTTCATAAAAATTTTTGTGTAGCCTCTTCATGATTTACTCTACTGTCGGTGCTAAAACTAGTGGTTCTAGTACCAACGAGTGAATTTACGTGCGTGCTCCCAACCCCGGATGGTGTGCAAGAAGGACACAAGAAGGTTTTGTATTATCCCCGCACCAAGGTGCCTGTAGGTAGGGTGTACAAGTAAGTGGAGAGAGGGAACTCGTCCCAAGTCTCGTGTGAGATGAGTGAGTGTGTGTGTGTTTGTTTGCCAAGGAGATTGCTTGACTTGCTTCCTAGAATTCACCTGTCCCCGGGAAGGACCCCGTCCCCTCCCTTTTATAGCCGGAAGGGGAGGGACGGGCTTTACAAGACTGATGTTTGAATAGGAAAGACGGCGGTGGGCGCCGCCTCATCCCGGCCGAGGCCTAGGGGCTCCCTCCCTCCTTGTGCCGAGGCCCCGGGTGAGGGCAGCGGTTTTGTCTTGTACGGCGCCAAGATTGTCAATGGCGGGCGCCGCCCCGTGAGTCGGCTCCTCGTTCTTGGTGAAGGAGGGGACGCTCGCCTCGCAGGGGTCTGCGTGGGCGTCATGATGAGCGTGCCTGTGTACCGTGGCTCGTCAGTAGCTTTGACTCACTCCCCGGTCCCGGCTCCCGAGGGCCGCGGCATCGTTGTCGTGATACGGCGTGCGGGGCGTAGAGATACTGGCAAGACGGGGCCATCTTTCGCTCGCCCGGCCTACGGAAGCCCGGGTGCGCGGTGGGTCGGGCACCGGAAGACTCGCCGCCGTGCGGGGTGGCGCCGTGCTCTTGCCCGGGATGTGGCATGCTCCGTATTTGGACTTCCCGTGATGGGACCTCGTTACGAGGTTAGTCATCATGTCGCCCTACGCTGGGCGTGCATGGCCGCTACCGTAGGGATTGCGTAATCGTGAGCGTGGGCGCAGAGTGGTGACGGACGGCTCCCATCCCGCTGGGGGCTAGCGCCACCGACAGGCCACCGTGGGAAGGCGGGCGGTGGATATATGTCAAGTCAGTGGTCGGGCCCTGACCAAGTGATGCGGGCGCGTGTCGCCCCGAGGCCTTAGCGCGGGGGCTCGGTCGGGACGGAAGGTGGGAACTCGTCCGAGGCCGCTGCAGGAGGCCTCGGGCGAGGCGGGAGTGTTAGTGCCCGTCCGAGGCCTCAGCAGGGAGGGCTCGGTCGGGACGGAGTGTTAGTGCCCGTCCGAGGCCTCAGCAGGGAGGGCTCGGTCGGGACGGAAGGCGGACGCCGCCCGAGGCCTCTCGGGCCGAGAGGCTCGGGCGAGGCGGAGCGTTAGTACCCGCCCGAGGCCTCAGCAGGGGGGGCTAGGTCGGGACGGGCAGGACGCCGCCCGAGGCCTCTCGGGCCGAGAGGCTCGGGCGAGTCGGAAAGCGGACGCCCGTCCGAGGCCTCTACGGGGAGGCTCGGGCGAGGCGGAAAACAGTGAACCCGCCCGAGGCCTTGATGAAGGAGGCTTGACGGGCGGAAAGCTAGCGTTTGCTTGAAGTCCCCGCAATGTGGGCTTGGTGGTGTTGGTACGTTATGCGCCGGGCCTTGGCAGGCCGTGTTTTGTTACCGGTGGCCTAGTTTTACGTTTCTTGGGCCTAATTGTTAGGAGGGCCCTTAATTTGGTCCCCGACAGTAGCCCCCGAGCCTCTGAAGGAGTGAGAACACTCGTTCAGAGGCTGAGGTCGTGCTTCTTAGCCTAGTTCATGCCGGGCTAGCTGTTAGATGCGCTAGGCGTTCCCTACGCTGGGTGCGCGAAGCGCACTCGGGCGGGTGTAGCCCCCCGAGGCCTCGGAGGGGCGTGAGTGATCCTTCGAGGGATTGTACGTGCTTGGTGAGGGTGTTCGCTCACCTCGTGAGATCGTTTCTCCGGTGGGGGGCACGCGAGCGCACCCGCCGGGTGTAGCCCCCGAGGCCTCTGAGGGTGTGGGTGCTTCTCCGAGGGCTCACATGTTTCCAGTCCGAGTGTTTTCTGTCGTTTGCAAGTCCCCGGCCCGCTCGGCTCGTCCGGGGGCATGACGCGTGGTTAGATGACGTTTCTCTACTCCGGCCGTGCCGGGATAGCCCGAGCCCCGTTGGGGCGTGGGGCGGCCGCGAGGTACTCGGCCGTTAGCTTCGTGAACGCCTCGCGCATCCCTTCCGCAGGGAGGAGGATGGATTTTGTCACGCTGCCGGTGACGAGTGTCACACGCAACTAGATCCGGTGAGCCGTTAGCGGGAGGATCCAAGTGAAACGCCTGCGTGCCCCCTGCTCGTTGGGGTTGGCTGGGCCCGGAGGCGCGTTTCATAAGAGCCCCGCACAGTGTCCCTGAGGCGGGGCTCGGGTCCCGCCCGCCCGGGTCCCGAGGGCTCGGTGTGCTCCCACGCGGGATCCCCCCCCTCTCGTGGTGCCGCGGCGGGCCCTGGATGCTACAAGGACGGCCGCCGCGCAGAGGGCTATGCTGTATGAGGCCGTCCCGAGCAGCCTCGATCGCTGTCCCGAGGGAGCCGGCCGAACCCCGAGATGGGCCAGCTGCATCTTCCGGGACTGTAATGGGTGCCGCCTCTGGCCTCTTCCAGGAAGGAAGCAGGAACACCCCCCCGCTGGGGGACGCGGGCGCCTTTTTCGTGCCAGCGGATGTGGAGGCGCCTGCGCGAGCGGTGGCGGCCCCACTTTCTCCGTCGTCGCCTAGCTTGCCGTGGCACGCTGCTTGCGGGTCCCATTGTGGATGGGATGTGCGGCGCCTGCGGCCACCGGCGGGTCAAGGCCAGCCCCCCGGCTCAGGTGCCGGGATTTTATGTGGAGAAAACTCGCATCGCGGCGTGAGGCGCCGCTGGGCCGTGTGGTCGCGGGCCGCCGGGCGCCGCGCCCGGTCTCCAGGCGACGTGTACCCGAAAGTGGGAAATCCCGCGTGATCGCATTAAATGCGGCAGGTGAACCGACCGGGGTTTCGGGTATAAATACCGGGTGTGTGGGCGGCCGTCTGGGTTTTCTTTTTCGCCTTCCTCACCCTTGCGCCTGCTTTTCCTCCGCCGCCATCTGCATCCGGGGCCGAGAGGGACCGGAACGAGAAGGGAGAGAAACCACCTCAGATCCGCCTCTAGCCCACTGGCCGCCATGGCGCCGAGGCCCGAGATCGGCGGGCGCGGAGGAGGGGAGACGAGCCCGTGACGCCGGAGCCGATGGCGCGGGGGGAAGGGCCCGCCTTGCGCCGACCCGGCCTTGCCGGAGTGGATTGTTCCGCCGGCCGACCACTGTCCCCCGCACTCCGCGGGGTACGCCGTGAGCTTCACGACGCTCCATGAGAATGGGTTCGGGATGCCGGTGGGCCGGTTCTTGAGGGCCATCCTCGAGTACTACGGCCCGGAGCTGCAGAACCTCAACCCCAACTCCATCACGCAGCCGGGCGGTGTTCGTCGCCTTGTGCGAGGGATACCTTGGAGTCGAGCCCCACCGGGATCTCTCGGCTCTATTTCTTCGAGGGCGCCCTCTACTTCAAGGGCGCCGGTAAGGGGAAGAGGATGCCCGTCAAGGCCGGGAGTCGCATACCGCAGCTGCGGAATCGCCACCGGGACTCCTACATCCCGACGAGGCTCGCCTCCTCCAACCGCGGGCCGGGGCGCCGAAGTGGTTCTATCTCCGAACGACTTCCATCACCTGCCTCGCTTTCACCGGGAAGGTGTTTGAGGCGGAGCCCGCAAGGTGGAGGGAGGAGATCATCGAGGAGAAGACCACTGGCCGAAGAAGGTGTTCGGGCCTTGAAGATGCCGACCCGAAGGGGTTGGATGCGTCGGTCGTCATCGCCGCCTTCCACCAACGGTGAGTCCCCCCCCTCATGTCGAGGCGGCTTTTCCTGCTCGACATGGGAAAGGAGCAAAATTTGGGACAAGGATGTCGTCCGGTCGACCTCGAGTTCGACGAGGTTGTCGAGCGGACGAAGGAGGCGGCGACGGTGACCGACCCTTCCCTCCTCTACAAGGTCGCGATGCGCCCCCACCCGGACGCCATCTCCGTGGTGAGTTCCTTTGTTTGTGCTTGTATCGTTGATGCTCGCATCTCCCCTTTTAGCCTCACCTTGTTCTTTTCCTCGCAGGACCGGGCCGGGAAGTTGAGAGCGTCGAAGCCTCCCGTCTCCGCGGTGAAGGAGGCTAACAAGGCCATCGCGGCGGAGCAGAGAAAGGGAGAAGAAGAAGAAGGAGAAGAAGAAGGACCGGAACATCCGCAAGGAGGGTGAGAAGCGCCCGAGAAGCGGAGGCGCCAGCCAGAGGACGAGGGGCTCGGGAGCCGACGCCTTGACACTACCGGCGCCGATGACGATGATGAGGATGACGAGGAGGAGGAGGAGGACTACAGCCTTCTTTTGGCTTGGCCGCACGCCCCGTGAAGGAAGGGGAGTGGGCGCCGCGGGCCGCTGAAGGACACCGCCTCCCGCCTCACTCCGCCGAGGCTTCAGCCGAGGTGGCCGGAGACGTGACTGGCCGGGAGGAGCGAGGCCCCTCCCCGAGTCATCCTACGCCGTCAGGCCCCGCTGGGGGCGACTCGACCTTGCCCCTGAACGGCCCGAGGAGGTGGGGAGGACCGCCGAGGGTGAGGCGCAGTGCCTCGGCCGTAGAGGCAGCGACGCCGGTGGGCAGTGTCCCGTGCCCGTGACCCCTGAGTCGCGCGGGGCCGAGGACACCTCGTGTCCGAGTCCTGGGGGGGCACGGCTTCAGCTGAGCCGGTCGCTTCAACCGCCGGCCGCCGTAGGTGTCTGTCTTTTTTAGTCTTCCGCCGCTCCTCTTTCTTTTTTTTTTTCTTTTGAAGACTCACTCTTCTTGCTACGCAGCAAAGTAAAGACGGCCCCAGCCCCCGGCCCCGCTTGCTCAAGGCAAGCAGCCGAGGCTACAAAGCCAAGACGGGGCGAAGCGCCATCGCTGCCCTCAGGGTGGCGGCCGGGCGTGACGGGGAAGTGGTGATCGAGGCGCCTCGGCCATGGAGCCACCTTCCGCCGTGACGGAGAGGGGGCGCGAGCAGGCCCGGCGCTGAGGCCTTGGCGGCGCTTCTTGTGGAGCCGTGACGGCGCCCGCCGCGAAGCCGTGACGGCGCCCGGCCGATGGCCTTTGGCGACATGGTCATGGAGGGGCGAAGCGCCTGTTCCGCCTTGCCGCGCCCGGCGCGCAGGAGGTGGTGGAGATCCCTCCTCCGGGGGAGACCACCCCGCGGGGGAAAGAGGTGGTCGCCACGGATGCTACCTCCTCAGCGGCAACCGTATGGGGTCGCCGACCGCGGGGCGCCCGCCGGGTCCTCCTCCCCCTTCAACGTAACGCCTTGTATTATTGTCTGGTCGGACCGCCGGGACCCGGAGGACCGGCCGCCTACGGCCGGACGACGCCTTGGAGTCGACCTGGTGGGAGCAGGCGGACAAGTACATGAAGTCGGCCAAAAACCTCGCTTTGATCCGCTCTCGCCCGATCTTCTCCGTGGACCTCCCCGACCGATGAAGGTAATACAAACATTTGTGGTCGAAGCCTTACCTTGGCATGAGCGCCCAAAGGCGGCTAATCCGTTGGCCCCGACCGTTATAGGACTGGCGGTGGCGTCCCGGAGAAATCAGAGTTTCTCCGGTTCAGGTCCGGCCTCGACGAGGCGCTCCATCTCCAACGGCAGTGAGGCAAACCAGCTGCGGCAAGACCGAAGCTAGCTGCTCGAACGAGGAGCTCGACAAGCTCAGCGCGCCGAGAAGGAGGCGATGAGGACGGCGCTGTCGATGCCTCCGCACCATCGGGACCTTGACAGAGAACCTGGTGAATATGGACACCGATCACCAGCCTTTTTGTCAACGATGTCACCATGGTGCGGGCCGAGTTTGGGCAAGCGCTGAATGAGGCCATCCAGCTCTGTGGCAGCCGGGCGGAGGAGGTGGTGCGGACGGAAGGTAAGTCTTTGTCGTTTTTAAGGCCGCATCCTTGCATCCCAGCCTCCAAGGCTGACCCCCGACGGATGCGCAGCCGAGGAGGAAGGCGTCGGAGCAAGCGGCGGACCTCAGTGCAGTGGTGACGGCCTATTCCTGGGCGCAGGCGAGCTCGAGGCCCTGAAGGAGAAGGTCGGAGCCGTTTGCACAGCGGTCGAGGCCGGCGAGTCCGCCGGCAGCAGCCCACCGGGCCGCCTCGGGAGGCGTTGCCGAGACGGGTGGAAGCCAAGGCCCACGCCCCTTCAGTCCGGCCTTCGACCGGCGTGTCGCACACCTTGGCGATGACCCTCTCCCACTACCACCTCGACCTCCCCAAAGTTTCCGAGGGGCTCGCCGCCGCCGAGGACGAGGAGGGTCGTGAGAGGGAGGTGTTCGACGAGCTGCCGGTGGGCTGAAGGGGCCACGCTCGCGCTGGTCGGGCACTTCCAGACGGGCGATCCTCCCTAACGCCCGCAGAAGGAGCCGACGCCACCGACGCCATGGATGCCACTACTGGGGAGGAGGGGGGTCGAACGCCCCTAGTGAGGTCTGCATGTTGGGCCAAGCGTGCCCATGTAAACAAAAAAACTTGATTAGCTTTTTGTTATTCATTTTGTTTGACAAGTACCGTGGCCCGATGAGGCCTTATGATTTGTTTTTTTCGTTTTCTATTTACTTTTCGTGCCTTTGATTCTCGCCTCATTACTTAGATTAGGGCCCTTGCGAGGACACAGAGTCCTTAGTCAAAGGTGGTTAAGCTGCAGGCACCCTAGCTTTGGGGGGGGCGGCCTCGTGGCTTTCCCCGCCCCTCGACGTTTGGAGCAGCCCTTCCTCAAAGCATGAGGTACCTCGCCCTATGGCAGCCAGTAGGAGTGTCGTAGCGCATGGGCGTAAGCAACTCCGTAGCTCAACCAGCCTTAGGTTTCGAGTAATCCCTCCGTTACCCTTCTTCCAAGCGTTCGAGATTTGTAACACGAAAATGTTCGAAAAACGACCGACAAAAAAGTGCGCTGCAGAGTGCCTTTCGGGAGGGAGTTCCCCCCGTTTAGCCCCCGAGGGAGGCTCGGCTTTGACGGGTCAAAACCGAGTCTCGCTTCCGGGCTCTGGCGGTATAAGTATAGTTGAGGTCCCGGCCTCGAGGGGCCTCGGACATGTTTCTCATTTGCAGAAAATTGTAAAAGTGTTTTCCATTTTTCTTTTGAAAAACATGGAGTACAACTATAAGTGAGAGCTTGGAAACTTAAGGGTAGAAGCGACGTAGCTGTTGAATGTTCCAAGCATTGTTGAGGACTTCTCCGTCCTCATTGGCGAGCTTGTACGTGCCCGGCTTGAGGACTTCGGCGACGATGAAGGGTCCTTCCCAAGGTGGTGTGAGCTTGTGGCGTCCCCTCGCTGTCTTGGCGGAGACGGAGCACCAGACGCCTTCCTTGAGGTCTCGGCTCGGACCCGTCTTGGTCGTGGTAGCGTCGGAGGGACTGGGCTGGTATCTTGCCGAGTGTAGGAGGGCAGCGTCCCCCGGCCTCGTCAAGCATATCCAGCGAGTTCTCCCGAGCCCACCGGTTGCGCCACTCCTCATAGGACTTGAGCCTCGGAGAGCCAAATTCCAAGTCGGTGGGGGAGGACGGCCTCGAGCCGTATACAAGGAAGAAAGGCGTGAACCCCGTGGCTCGGCTCGTTGTCGTCCTGAGGCTCCAGAGGACCGAGGGGAGCTCCTCGAGCCACCTTTTGCCGAACTTGTCGAGCTTGTTGAAGATCCGAGGTTTGAGCCCTTGCGGTATCATCCCGTTGGCCCGTTCCACCCGCCTCGTTTCGATGCGTGGGTGCGCAACCGGTGACCGCACAATGCGTATCTCGGTGGTTGTCGCAGAAGTTTCTAAACTTCGCCCCCGTGAACCGGGTGCCGTGGTCGGTGATGATAGAGTTCGGGACTCCAAAGCGGTGGATGATGTCGGTGAAGAAGAGCACCGCCTCGCTCGGATCGAATGTTGGTGACGGGCGCGCCTCGATCCACTTGGAGAACTTGTCGATGGCGACAAGCAAATGGGTGAAGCCCCCGGGCGCTTTCTTGAGTGGTCCTACTAAGTTCAAACCCCACACGGCGAAGGGCCATGTGATCGGGATGGTCCGGAGTGCTTGAGCCGGTAGGTGTGTTTGAAGAGCGTAGCATGGCACCCTCGCAGGTGCGTACTACCTCTGGCGCCGGCGACCGCGGTTGGCCAAGAGAACCCCCGCCGGAAAGCACCGCCGACGAGGGAGCGGGGAGCGGCGTGGTGGCCACACACCCCCGGCGTGGATTTTGCGAACTGGGGCAAGGCCATCCTCGACCGTGACGCATCGCTGCAGGACCCCGAGGGGCTTCGTTTGTAGAGGTCGCCCTCGATGATGACGAAGGACTTTGCTCTTCTCGCGATGCGCCGGGCTTGATTGAAGTCCTCTGGGAGGGTTTCCCGAACGATCCAATCGAGGTATGGCTTTCTCCAGTCCGGCTTGGGGTCGGCCTCCGGATCCTCCCCCCGTCGATCCCCATGACCGGGGCCTCGCTGCAGAGAGGTGACCTTGGATATCTCCCCAGCCCCCCGAGGGGAGGTCGAGCGATTCTCCGTGGCCGCCCCTCTGCTCGCCGAGTGTGATGGAGGGAGCCGTGAGGTCCCTTTGTGAAGACGCTTGGGGAACAGGGGCTCTTGCTGCGGGCGATCTTGGCGAGCTCGTCGGGCAGCCTCGTTGTACCTTCGACGACGTGGTTGAGCTCAAGGCCCTCGAACTTGTCTTCCGGGGCGCGCACCGCCTTGCAAAGACGCGGGCCCATCTTGGGGTCGTGGGCAGCTTGAGTCTTTCATGACCGGGTCGATGACAAGTCGCGAGTCCCCTCGACATCAAGGCGCCCGATGCCGAGTCCGATGGCGATCTTCAACCCGTTGAGTAGGCCCTCGTACTCCGCCATGTTGTTTGACGCCGGGAAGTGAAGGCGGATTACGTGTCGTATGTGCACCCCGAGGGGGGAGACAAAGAGGAGGCCGGCTCCAGCCTTCATCGTGGACCCGTCGAAGTACATTATCCAAAGATTCCACCCCGGAGCCGGGCGGTGGTAGCCGAGTATCGGTCCACTCGGCGATGAAGTCAGCCAAGACTTGAGACTTGACAGCCTTCCTTGGCGCGTAGGGAGAGGGTTTCCCCATGAGCTCAATGGACCACTTGGCGACCCGCCCGAGACTTCCCGATTTTGGAGGATCTCCCCAACGGGAAGGAGGAGACCCGCCACGGGTGAGCGCCGAAGTAGTGTCGGAGCTTGCGCCGGGTCAGACCACCGCGTAGAGCGTTTCTGGATCTGCGGGTAGCGGATCTTGGTCTCGACAACACTCGCCGATGAAGTAAACCGGCCTCTCGACCGGGGTGTGGCCCCCCTCCCCGCTCTCGACGACGATGGCCGCAGACTGGACCACGTTTGTTGCAAAGAATATTGCCAGAGGAGGGGCTCCCTTCGGGATGCAAGGGACGAGGATCGGGGCCCCCGGTGAGGGCGGCTTTTGAGCTTGTCGAGGGCCTCCCTGGGCCCTGAGGTCCGTGAGAAGCGCCGGACTTTCTTAGAGGCGGTAGAGGGGCAGGCCCTTCTCGCCGAGCCGTGAGATGAAGCGGCTTAGAGACGCCAAACAGCCCATGACTCGCCGCACACCCTTCAGTCCTCGACGCCCCATGCTCGCTACCGCAGTTACCTTCTCCCGGGTTGGGCTCGATGCTTGAGACGATGAACCCGAGGAGCATGCTCGGGGACCCCGAAGACGCACTTCTGGGGTTGAGCTTGACGCCTTGGCCTTGAGACACCGAAATGCGACCTCAAGGTCGAGATGAGGTTGTCGGCCTCCTTGGTCTTGACCACGATGTCGCCGACGTAGGCTTCTACGGTTTCTCCGATGTGGTCCCCGAAAACGCCCAAAGCATGCACCGCCGATACGTGGCCCCTCGGCGTTCCTAAGCCCGAAGGGCATCGCCACGTAGCAAAGACATACCGAAGGGGTGATGAAGGAAGTCGCGAGCTGGGTCGGACTCCTTCATCTTGATTTGGTGGTAGCCGGAATAGGCGTCAAGGAAGGATAAGAGCTCACACCCCGAGGTGGAGTCGACTATCCGATCGATACGTGGTAAGGGAAAAGGGACTTTCGGACATGCTTTATTTAGATTAATGTAATCTACACACATCCTCCATTTCCTACTCTTTTTCCTAACCAATACGGGGGTTAGATAACCACTCGTGGTGGAACACCTCCTTGATGAACCCGGCCGCCAAAAGCTTGTTTACCTCGCCAATGGCCCAAGGCGCTTCTCCCTCGTCAAATCGGCGCAGACGCTGTTTTCACGGGCTTGACCCGGCCCGGATGTCAAGGGAGTGCTCGGCGACTTCCCTCGGAATGCCCGGCATGTCCGAGGGGCTCCACGCAAAGATGTCGACGTTGCGCGGGAGGAAGTCGACGAGCACAACTTCCTATTTCGGGTCGAGGGAGGCGCAGATCTTCACCGCCTTGCCAGATGGAGAGGCGGGGTCCAAGTGGGGGACCTCCTTTACTCCGCCGGATGGCTCGAATGCCGGGCGTGACGCTTGGTGTCGAGGGCCTCGGAGATCGCCACAGCCTCAGCAAGTAGGCTCGACCGCCTCGACGCCGCAATTGAACGCGTGTTCGAGGGGAGGAGCCAACGGTGATGACGCCATTAGGGCCCTAAGATCTTGAGGAGAAGGTAAGTGTAGTTGGGGACGGCCATGAACTTCGTGATACGCTGGTCGTCCGAGGATTCCGTGATAGGTTCCTCGAAAGTCAACCACGCCGAAGGTGATGACCTCCTTGCGAAAGTTCGATGGCGCCCCAAAGCAGACCGGGAGGTCGATCAGCCCGAGGGGCCAGCGCTGCCTCTACCGGCACTACGCCCGAAAGGGAGAGCTACCGGGCCGAAGCCGTGAGCGCTCTATCCCCAACAGCCGAGGGTTTCGGAGTAGAGGATGTTAAGGGCACTTCCACCATCCATCAGCACTTGGTGAGCCGCGACGCTGTCGACAATGGGGTCGACCACAGCGGTACCGCCCGGCTTTGGCATCAGAGCGGGTGGTCGCCGATGCTGAAGGTGATGGCGCCGGGCGGACCACGGCGGGTACCGTGGAGTGGCGGGATGAACCGAGAATATCTCGACGCCGCGCTTGATCTGGCACGGGTGAGATTCGCGGCAGCCCCCCGATGACCATGAAAACGCCATGGACCTCGGGGAACTCCCTCGCCTTTGTTTTCCCCTCCTTCTTCTTCTTGTCCTCGTGTGGGGAAGCTTCGATAGAAGCGACAAGCCAAGTCGCACTCCCCATATAGTGTGCTTGACGGAGAATTTGTGGAAAGGGCGTGGCTTTTTGAGCATAAAAAATTTCCCCTGGCCCTTGGGGCCTTGGGGTCTCATGGTCACCGTGGCAACGATATCGCCCCCTGAGTCCACCTCTTTCTTGCCCTTTTTCCCTTTGTGCTTGTTCTTCTTGTTTTTTCGGGGCCGCGGGCTACCTCCCTCGGCATTGTCCTCCTTCCGCTTCCCTTTTGCCGACGCCGCGGGAAAATCGCTCCCACCGCCTCCCGCCGGAGGCGAAGTTCGCCGCCACCTCGAATGCCTTGGCGGTGGTCGGCATCTTCCCGCCCAACTCGCGGGACGAAGCTCCTTGCAGGTCGTGCGTGCCAAGGAATGCACCGATGATAGCAAAGTGTCGGCCACGTTGGGCGCCTGCACTTCTTTCGAGAAGCGCCCGATGAAGTCACGAGCGCCCGTCGGGCCTCCGGGCGGCAACAAGGGTGAGATCCCACGATTCTCGGCGCACGTGCGTGCCTGGAAATTTCCCACAAAAACCCCGACTAGCTCGGACTGGGCCATGGATTGTGCGGGTGGGAAGATGCTCCACCCAAGCTGCGTCAATCACCCACGTATGGAAGGTTGCGGATGATAAGCCGGTCATCGCCCGCGCCAAGCCGGCATGCTAGGCGGAGTCGTTGAGCCAAACCTCGGGTTCTTTCTCCCAGTATTTGGCGAGATTGGCTCTACCGCCGGAACCTGGGGGGAACTGCACCGCGGATTTCCCGGCCGAAGGCGCGCGCCCCCCGAGGATCGGCATCGCCGCTGCCCTCGCCGCTATCGCGCTTTCCGCTGCCGGGCGGCCGCATCCCGCCCCGCCCGCTTTGGGGGGCTTGTTGATGACGCGCGGCGCCACCATCGCCGATGCCGCCGCTGTCGCCCCGAAGACGCCATGGATCGGCTCTTCGCGATGGGTCCCGATGGACCGAAGACCTCGCCGCGTGGGGCGCTCTTCGTCCTCCTCATCCATCGGTGTCCGATGCCTGAGGCCGAAGCTTTTAGCTTTGCCGGGAGTATTTTGCCTCGAGATAATCTCGCAGATCATCTCGAATCCGTCGTCCTCGGGGTCGATGGTTCCGCATCGACCGGACGAGGAGGGCAGCCCCGCGACGTTATGACTCTGCGCGTGGGAAGATGGGGACGCTCTCCACCCTCGCCGTTGGACGCATCCTTCTGCTGACGTCCACGCTGCGTCGACGGAAGCGGCCGGGCTAGGCGTGCGTCGCACGGGCGTGCTCGCACGCTTCTATCTCCTCGTCAGAAGCGACGGTGGCCAAGGCTTCGAGCCTGTCCCTTAAGCTCCCGAATCCGCTCGGAGAAGGGACGCCGTGGCCTCTCGAGGGGTAGTTTGGTGGCTCGCCGGTCCCTGAGGGCCCGCATGTGCCGAATTTGTGGCCCCCCGCCCGAGGCCGGATGTGTTAGGGGTCGGGGGGTTGCGCCCGCCGGAGTCGTTTCCCCGGGGCGGGCTCGGGATCACGGCCCCTGGTCGCCGCCGGCCGCTGCCGTTGCCGCCACGCCTAAGCTCACCGATCTCCACGTGAAAGCATTCACGAAGTCGGATCGCATATGTCGCCCGGGGGGAATCGAGCCGGGTAGCCGAAAGCGAAGGCATGCTCCGAAGGAACCCCCGGCCTCGCGGTCCTCGAGGTAGCGCCGACGGGGTGGATGTAGCGCCGCTGCAGTGGCGCGGGCCGCTTCCTCCCGCCTAACCGTACTCCTCATAGGCGTGGATGGATCCGCCGGGGATGTCCGCCGAGGGGCCCCGGAGCGCGGGCTGACGGCGTGGACGCCTCCTCCGGCTCCCATGACGGTGGAGACGACGACGCGCGCGTGGGTGGCAAAGAAGGTGACTGTGGCAAATGGTCGGGCGTGGTGGCGATGGCGGCGGGCCGGCCAGCCCACAACGCCGCAAGGTCCTCCTCCAGACCGCCGGGCGTCGCAGGCGTCCGTCGCGCTGCCGGGAACGCTGCGCCACGGCGCCTCCGCGACGACGGGTGCAAAGAGGTCCACCGAGTTCGGGTCGAGGTCCCCGGATTCCGGCCGGAGAAGTTCCATGTCGCATCGACTCCAGCTTGACACGAACTCGAGCTCACCAAACCGGATCGTGGTCCCCCGCTCCAGCCGGGCTGGAGTGGAGTGGAGTTAGGGCTAGAATCCGCCCGAAATGTCGTTTGCCGGCCATTCCGAGTTTTGGCGGGAAGGAAAGTTTTAAAAGCACGCACAAGCCCCTACCGGCGCGCCAACCTGTTTTGCTAAAACTAGTGGTTCTAGTACCAACGAGTGAATTTACGCGGCGTGCTCCCAACCCCGGATGGTGTGCAAGAAGGACACAAGAAGGTTTTGTATTATCCCGCACCAAGGTGCCCGTGAGGTAGGGTGTACAAGCAAGTGGAGAGAGGGAACTGCCCCAAGTCTCGTGTGAGATGAGTGAGTGTGTGTGTGTTTGTTTGCCAAGGAGATTGCTTGACTTGCTTCCTAGAATTCACCCTGTCCCCGGAAGGACCCCCGCCCCCTCCCTTTTATAGCCTAAGGGGAGGGACGGGCTTTACGCACATGTTGTTTGAATAGGAAAGACGGCGGTGGGCGCCGCCTCATCCCCGGCCGAGGCCTAGGGGCTCCCTCCTCCTTGTGCCGAGGCCCCGGGTGAGGGCAGCGGTTTTGTCTTGTACGGCGCCAAGATCAATGGCGGGCGCCGCCCCGCGGAGTCGGCCTCGCTCTTGGTGAAGGAGGGGACGCGCCTTCCGCAGGGGTCTGCTGTGGGCGCCATGATGAGCGTGCCTGTGTACCGTGGCTCGTCAGAAGCTTTGACTCACTCCCCGGTCCGGCTCCCCGAGGGCCGCGGCATCGTTGTCGATACGGCGTGGGCCGACGTAGAGATAGGGCCAAGACGGGGCCATCTTTCGTCCGCCTTCCCGCCTCCGGAAGCCCGGCGCGCAGCGTCGGGCACCGGAAGACTCGGCCGCCGTGGGTGGTGGCGCCGTGTTTTGCCGGGATGTGGCATGCTCCGTATTTGGACTTCCCGTGATGGGACCTGCTATGCAGGTTAGTCATTATGTCGCCTCTACAAAGGGCGTGCATGGCCGCTTACCGCAGGATTGGCGTGAATCGTGAGCGGGCGCAGAGTGGTGACGGGACGGCTCCCATCCCCCAGGGGCTAGCGTCAGCCTGACAGTCAAAGGGAAGGCGGGGGATATATGTCAAGCCGGGTGGGGCCCTGACCAAGTGATGCGGGCGCTGTCGCCCGAGGCCTTAGCGCTGGGCCTTGGACGGGAGGGGAACTCGTCCGAGGCCGCCGCAGGAGGCCCCGGGCGAGGCGGAGGTTAGGTGCCCGCCCCGAGGCCTCGGCAGGGAGGGCCTCGGTCGGGACGGGAGTGTTAGTGCCCGCCCCGAGGCCTCAGCAGGGAGGGCCTCGGGATCTGGAGAGGACGCGCCCGAGGCCCTCGGCCGAGAGGCTCGGGCGAGGCGGAGTTGTTAGTACCCGCCCGAGGCCCCGCAGGGGGCTAGGTCGGGACGAAGGCGGACGCCGCCCGAGGCCTCCGCCGAGAGGCTCTGGGCGAAGTGGAAAGTGACGCCCGGCCCCGAGGCCTCTACTGGGAGGTTCTGGGCGAGGCGGAAAATGTGAACCCGTCCGAGGCCTTGATGAAGGAGGCTTGACGGGCGGAAAGCTAGCGTTTGCTTGAAGTCCCTCGCAATGTGGGCTTGGTGGTGTTGGTGCGTTAGGGGCCGGCCTGGCGTGCCGCGGTTTTGTTACCGCGGTGGGCCTAGTTTTTGCGTTTCTTGGGCCTAATTGTTAGAGGGCCTTTAATTTGTCCCCGACATCTACCTAGGAAAAATATGAAACCTAGAAAATA
>JADLZL010000630.1:0-29452 GCA_015844335.1 Chrysopogon serrulatus
AGAGGATTGCTTTCGGAAGCCAGGATGCCTGCAACTCTCGTGCGAGCAAAAATGCGAAGTCGAATTCCATTTCAGGGTCACCAGTTCCAGGTGCACGACCCGTCAGAACGTCGAGCTTTGCTGCTGCACCCACAATTACGCGAGGAACACGACTGCGGCTGGCGATAGCAAGCTGCAGAGACATCCTTGAGCCATATATGCTGTGATCCAATAATAACGGTCCCGTAGATGGTTAGGAAATCATTTGTAGCAATAATAACAGATCGACTTGCTCTTGCATGTATGAAAAGATTGACAATTAGCAAAAAACTGAGTTAATGTCTGAATCTTACTATTGCCAGTTAGATGCTTCAATGAAGGTCACTATGTTAATTCTCAATAAACACGCTGAAGATAAATAGTTTTAAAAATTATCACAATAATAAAAAATATCTAGCCTTTAATTTCATAGATTCTAATAATCATCTATGATAATATAGCCATTAGGTCTATAATTTATAAAAAAGTACATAAATCTACATCCTGAAAAGTAGCCCCTCAATCTTGCATCTAAAAACTAGAGGCTCTAACTAACACTATGTTAATTCTCATCAGATGCTTTAAGGAAAAAAGGTAAATCATAAATATTGTCGCACTAATTAAAAACATCTAGCCTTTAATTTGATAGATTCTAATCATCATTCATAATAACAGTCATTGGATCTATTATAATTTATAAAAAATATACACCTCTATCGTTATGAAAAATACATAAAGCAACCCCCTAATAGTGCATCTAAATTACTAAAAGATAACTTAACATAACCACCAAAATTTGTATGGAAATACCCACATATACTATAATGGAAATATTTCAAATTAACCACCTAAATTATCATAACAAATACCCACGGTTATGATTATCTATATTTATATCTATATCCATATCTATCAGTATCCATATCCATATCCATATCTATATCTACATATCTCTACCTCTATCTCTATCTATGTCTATATCCAGAGGTACATGCAGAGAGCGGCAATGGCCCATCGATGGCCTTAGCGAATTTTGTGGATGGGTTTAGCGGGCCACATCAATGAGCTTATTGATTTTTTATTTTGTGAATTTATTAACATAGGCAGGTACTGTAAATCATGATTTACAATAGTAGTGATCACTAGTCTCTTCAGACAGGTCCCTTAGTGTAATCTAGCTCTCAGCCTCCTTGACTGTTTCTACAAGGTACTAACTCCGTTCCAAATTATAGTAGTACAGTAGTGATCACTCGAAAAAAGTTTGACTCTCCAAGATTCTTGGAATAACTTATAATTTGAAATACTCTGAAACCAAACATATCGATTTACGCTTCCACTTTCTTCGTGAACACTATAAGAAAGGTGCATGTAGTCATAAAATACTAGCTTGCAAATATCCTTACAAAATCCCTAGATCAAGCAACCTTTTCCCGCTTGCGAGGGCAGTTGGGTGTTTGCTTCCCTTTTTAAAGGAGGAAAGTTTTGAATCTTGTACACTAGTTTTGTTTCTCTTTTTAGTTTAGCTTTTCTTTTTGGCTTTTGCATCATATTGCATTGCAACATGTATTATAGAGCATCTTTGTGCTTCATGACTAGCTATTAGAATGTCATTATGCTCTCTGGTATGTTCTGTGTGTACATGATGGTGCTTATGGCGCAGGCACTTGTTGATCACTTAACACATGTTATGAGCTAAGCTTGTTTTACAACTTGTGAATAATGGATGAAATCTAAAAATCTGTTCACCGTTGAAATTAGCAACTAACATGTGTAGGATGTGTTGAAATGCATGATGCTATCATTTATGTGCTAGGTTGCTATGTCTCCTGCTTTGAGTCATTCCTTGCTTGAACAAAACTCTGATATACTTGTGCTAAAATTTGAAAACCATGCTAAGTAATGAGAAAAGATCGAGATGGGTCTGTATTGTCCCACATCGATGTATTGGGACAGCTTCCAACTACATATTTGGTTGAACCTAAGCCTTGTAGTGGATGACCGAAACCATTGTCTTAAGCTTCTAATTGTCTATGACATAGGCTTGGCATGGTTGAAATGTTAGGATGATGGTACAAATAACCTCTCACACACATGTTTAACTAATACTTGTGAGAATTGATAAATCTTGATAACATTGATCAAACACAAGTCTTAGGTTTGTCTTTAATATGATGTGTGACCATTTGCTTAGGGGTAGTTCACCTTGTATAGACTTGTTAGCACTAGGTTAATTTCCTACTTATACTTGTTAAGTGCTATCTTTTGGGGTGAACCTCATTTTGAAATGCTTAAATCTGCTCAAAAGTACTTAATCAACATATTTTGTTTTACGTTATTAGTTTGAGCATTTGCTAGCACTTGTATATGTTGTTATACCCAGAAAATAATACCTACTAGAGCATCTTTTCACTCTCATTACTATATTCTTGAAGCTTCTATATTCATGTGCATTCATAGCATTTTTTGAGGGAGAGCTTCAATTTTTGGCTTGATGTGTGCATTTATCAATATGGGGAAGAAGTTTTCACACATACAAATCCAATCACAAAGAGGAGAATTCATTCATTTGAGAGATTGCATTTGATTAGGAGAGGTTGCACTTGAGTTGCTTTTGCTAATTGTGTTGAGCCTTTGCCTCTTCTGGAAGGACTAGTAGTTTTCAGGTATTTTTGAGCTTTGCAAGTGGTGTTGAGCCCGTTGTTGCCTCTTCTTGAGGGCTAGCTGTGTTTTACTTGGTTGCTTTGAGCCGTTGCCCATGTATTTGGAAATCAAGTTTTGCTCATTTCAAATAACCCTGTTTTGGCTTTTCATTGGCTTTTGGTCATCTAGTGAGTTCTCTTCTTCTTTCTTCTTCTATTTCTATTTCTCAGTCGTTGTGTGTTGGTGTTGACAATGCACTCCTCAAGCTAGAATTATGAACACGTGATTAACATATACCCTTGTGGTTTAGTTTTGTGATGTGTGATTGCCAACATTCTAGTGCTTTGGGTTGAATTTGTGAGCTAACCATGGCGTGATTTGGGTTGTGCAACATGTCTGTTGGTTTGTGGTGTGCAGGTGTAAAGCTTAGAGGCGATGATCGACAACGAGGTAAAATTCAAGTAGGGACGTGCCGTGCTGATGGACCAGACATGAGGCTTGGATCGAGGGACCTAGAGGCCAGGTGGCCAGCCAAGTTGGCTAACATCTAGGACATCGTCAAGTGCAAGTGTACATAGGAGTGGCCGTATTGACTGAGTCAAGACGGTAGACATGCGGGTCGAACGGTGGCTTAGAAGGACTTTGAGGCCAGCGGTTGAGGATGATGGTGACCCATGTCGAATGGTATGGGACAAGTATGGAGTACGTTATCGCGAGCCAGTTTGGTGGTTTGGGCCTCAAAACTATCAATAGACGGTTTTTGGGTTTAGGCCTCCAAACCCGAGTGGAGTTTCCAAGGCGGAATGAATAGCACGTGGTGGCATTGAGGAGTTCGTGTTGAGGTGAAGCTATCTCATGAAGGGCACAATGGCCATCGGATGAAGATCACTTTGAGCTGGACCATAAGGCCTACGAGCTAGGTGGTTTGCTTTTATGTATCTAGGGGCAAAACTGGAATTGTTTAATAGCCCTGATAAATAGGATAAGGGAGCCCCTATCTCCCTCACCTCTTTAGCATTTTCTCATTTCTTCCCTGTAGGTCATTCTCCCTCCTTTAGCTTGCTTGAGAGGTCTGTCCATATGTTTTCATACCTCTTGTCGGCACACTTCAAAAGCCAAGTCCGGACAGTCTAGGATTTGACTCACGGACAACCCGCCCAAGTGAGGCGGACAGTCTGCCCTTGCCCTGTCTTCTCTGTTTCGTCTTGTTTCTTCGAGGGCTTCTCACTAGTTTTCTTGGATAATCCTGTTGTGCCTCTAGTAGGTCTGCTAAGGTACCCAGCCACCTTTTGGCACATGGATTTATCGTTTGAGTATGTTTGCTTTTGGGGCTTGATATTGGGATAGTGGCCGAAATTTCCAAAGAAATTTGAGGCTCACATTCACTCTCCCTCTAGTCACCATTTCTGGTCCTTCAAAGACATCGAGAAAATTGTGAGTTGGTATCATGTGTGTACCAGCATACAGTTACCACTGACCATCATATTTGGATGCATTATTACAAAGAGTTTCACTAAACATGCAGCCAGCTCGATCCTATGATCGCTAGCAATGCAAACCATATCCATATGAACGCCATAATACATCATTTAAGAACAATGAGATAACTCCAAGCACCTTGCATGCTATCGATAGACACTGCTTACCACTGAAGTAGCAGTTAGTCTACTTGATTTCAACAAATCTCTATGAGAGGAGAATGCTTGAGTTTTTCATTAATAGTGATGAGGCACTATGGTTGATCATGCTCAACTAAATCCTAAAGAATCAAATTAGCTAAAGACCAGGAAGAAGCTGGCTAGCGTTGTACTGGATCAGCCAACGTTGTACTCCTATCTCTATCTATCAGGCCATTAGAAAGGTGTTTGCTGACACCCGCTAAGTTGAAGCTTTGGCAGACCATATGCAGAAACGGTTTCTGTACTCATTAAACAATGGTGTTTCCAATCCCTTTGTCATGTTGTCTGTGAACTTTTGTTGAGTAGGATATGTAGAACCTTGAATTGACCAAGCACCACCTTCTCTTTGTCTCTTTGACTAAATGAATGTCAAGTTCCACTGTTTGGTGCATCGGTGATGTACTAGATTCTCAGGCGGTATACCACTGGAACGTTGTCACAGTAAATGACTGTAGCCTTGTCAATGGGAACATGAAGCTCTCGAAGCAAGTCCCTAAGCCAGCGGCACTCTGCAATGGCGTTGGCCATGGCTCGATACTCTGCTTTGGTGCTAGACCTGGAGATAGTGGTTTGTTGCTTTGAGGACCAGGAGACCAGCGACTCACCTAGAAAACATAGTACCCAAACATCGAAAGCCAAGTTTTTGGGCAGCCAGCCCAATCTGCATCGGAGTACGACTTAAGCTCTGACGATGGTGTCACCAATACCATGATGCCGTGGTTGATGGACCCACGGAGGTAGCAAAGGATGCACTTTATGAGATTTTAGTGTCCTTCATGTGGAGCATGCATATGGAGACATGCCCAATTCACCACATATGAGATGTTCAGGCATGTCAGATAAGGTAAGCGCAACGGTGATGCTGAAGTAGAAAGTTCCATCGCCTACTAGCGCACCATCAATTGCAGACAGCTTCGGCTTGGCGTCCATAGGAGTCGTCGCCAGCTTGCAGTTGGCAATGCCAGCATACTCTAAGATGCGCTTCAAAATTCTAGTATTTGAGAACAAATTCCAATAAAATAAGGTGTGAAATAGTGTTATATGGTGGGTACAATGGTGGTCTTGGACATCTATGCCTACCATGTGTTCACACTCTTCACTATGGTGGTGGCTTTTTATACTTATCTTATAGGTTGCAATAACTTGCCTAATCATCAAACTTGACAACTACTATCCTAACTTTTTCGTCATGGCATACATCATATGTGATAACAACTCTCACTTAACTTATTTTTGTACCCAACTTTTTTTGCTAATTGCCCCTACAAATTTATCTTTTTAGTGTGCTATTTAAAACATTGTGCAACATTATGGCATACTAGTTTTGTTGTGTATGAGCCAAATATACTAAAATATGATTTATGGAGTCTATTTGTTTGTTGATATGTCATGATCATCAACAATGAAGGAATATGTGCTCATAAGTTCTCATTTCATTTTGGCACAAGATAGTATATAGCACTATTCATTATATTTTCTAATGTTTTCAAAATGTAAAACAATAAATCTTCTAACTACTTTAATTTCCCTCGAGAATTTTTACAAAAGCAAGAAGGTTAGGTGAACGTCATATACTTGTAAACTGATTTATTGACACCCATCTCACGTGCATGCACTCTCATTGCACCACACTTGTTCTTCCTCTTGGGCCCTCATGATTTGTCCACACTGCCATAGATCATTTTGACAATGGCTCTTTATTACCTTTCTATCGGGATGCTCATGTTTTTATAACCTTTCTACATTAACTTTTCATAATGACATTCTTCGTATTTGGTAACTCCACTAACTTTACATCATGACAGCCATCTTGTTTGATAACCAGGCTATCTAAACTTTCTAGACACACAAAGCTCTCCAATTAATACCTGTGGTTATACATGAGTGCGACAACCCAATCTATGGCAACCAATCATTTGAAATGTGACAAGTATTTGTTTGTGATATCCCAATATATTAAGATAATATGATTTGTAGATACCATATACTGATGGATACGATAAATACCCACCATGTAACTTTTGCATAGAATGGTGGCAAACATTCAAGCTAATAAAAATTGCTTGTTGTAACTAACAACATAGATTGCAATGATTGTTACATCATTCCTATGTGTCCCAAAGTTCTTTAAAAGGAACAACAATGTCATCCCATTATTTGTAATTCTAATATTTGAGAAAATTTGCTAATGAAACGATGTGTGAAGTGATATCGGTATGGTAGGTCTAGTAGTGGTCCCCATAGTGGTCCCCACGCACATCACACTTGTTCACACTCTTCACTTTGGCATTGCCATTGTTCTTGCTCCTATAGGTTATAGTGACGTGTTTGCTCTCATTATCATCATGTTAATAATTGCTCACAACACGCATCATATTTGATAATGGCTCTAGATTAACTTTCTATTGTGGCATCCAGCTTGTTTGATAACTGATCTCGACCCACTTTTCCTTAAGTTTGCCATTTGAAATCAATGTAAAGCATTAGGCGGTATTATTGTTGTTGTGTGTGAACCTAATATATTGAAGAAATATGCTTTATGGAGCCCATTTGTTGATTTCAATTTAATCATCAATGTTGAAAGAAATTAGTGGTCATAAGTTGTCATTTCATTTTGGCTTAGAATAGTAGCATATTTCATGAGATCTCTAATGTTTTAAATGTAAAATATAAGGTCCTCTCAATATTTTAAATTTTACGCCTAACAAGTTTACTAATGAAGAAACAAACCACAGTGACATGCCTACTCTCCCATCCATTACTTTTTAAGAGTGGCTCAATCGTAACTTGTTGTTGTCATTCATGTTATTTGATAACTGCTCTCTTTCAACTTTTTATAGTGGTATCCATATTATTTGGTAACTGTTGTCCGTTACATTTATGTCTTAAATCTGCCGTGTTTGATCACTATCCACGTTTACTTCTTTCACACTCAACATCTTCTAGAATTTCCCTTTCGTATATTTGTTACATTAATAGGACAACCTAATCAATAGGAACTACTTTATTTAGTCTACAAGTTTACCCTCCTTCCTAGATCCATGTTGAACACCCACCGTTCCACCTTGACTCCCTAGGAGGCTACAACTAGGTAGATTGTAACACCTACTAAACTACTTGTTGTGGAATCCCATAGACTTGACGGAGTTAATCCCCAGCACAACCCTTGTCACCTTCTATAGATATCAAGACCTCTCCTCGGCCACAGATCACCACTACCACCAATCCCACAAAGTGTTGACTGTTCAATTACCTACGAATCCATCCCTACCCACCGCAAAGTTGTATGCCCATTTGGATTTGTTGTCTAAGGTTGAGCTATCCTAGTGTCTAGTGGCCATGGAGAGTAGTAGTAGCAATGGTGTCTTGTTTGTGTCTGCAGTAGGCATAGGCGTAGGATTGGGTGTCAGCCTTGGCCTGGTGTGGAAGCATATCATGGCATCAACCCCAGGAGAGGATGGGACCTCAGGTGGCGGTGCAACAGCTGTAGATATAGAATCAGAGCTCCAACGCCTCCTTGTTGACAGGCAAGAGACCAACATCACCTTTGCCAACTTCCCGTACTATGTCAGGTGCGTCAGGGAGTTTTTACATCATTTTTACCTACCTTGTTTTGGTCGATCTGATTAGTGTATAGTTGTGATGGGTTATAATTAGGTAGAAATAGGGTGAAAAATGCTAGGATCATGTCAATTTGGGTCAAAAGAAATTTGAATCATGTCTGATGAACCATAAATGATTAGTATTTTGTTTCCTTGTTTCTTAGCGAGGAAATAAGGCTAGCTCTTATGAGTGCAGCATTCCCCTACCTGAGTCAAACTATCCTACCAAAGCACATCAAAGTATTTAAGGACTCAAGCCGCACCATACTACTTTGTGGTCAATCAGGTTTGCTTATGCATAAATCCATGCTCTTTTGGGTTCGATCATGTTTTGACCTTCTGGTGTCTTGCTACAGAGACATGCCTGCGATTGCTTGCTAAGGCCATTGCCAACCAATTCAATGCACGCTTGTTAGCACTGGATATCTTTGAGTTCTTGCATCAGGTCAGCTTGATACAACGTGGATGATTGTAGTCCTGTTGTCTCATTTCCCTAATATTACTATAAACCTATTCTTGTCGTTGAATGTCATAACAGGTCCAACACAAATACGGTGGCTCAAGAAATGCACAGGTTGAAGTTTGTTCTTGTTTCACCTTCTTATATATTTACACAGATAATACCTTCAGTTTGTATGGCATATTTTATTAATGATTTTGAGTACAATGTTTTAGTTAATTGGGCGGTCCTACATTCTCTTTTCATATAATTGATTGATGGGTGTCAATTTTATCACTCCTTGTAGTTAGATTGTTGGACATTTTCCCTATTATGAAATATAATCAGAACAGCCTGGCTTCGTGCTTCACATGAACCATAGGGTCCATGGAAAAGGATAATAGTAGTTTGTCCACATCTAACATATGGAGACATTTGTGCACATATTTTGTAATTTTAGAAATGGCACAAGACTTCTAATGATATAACTAACTGACTCTTTTTGCATTGTTGATCTAGGTTCCTATAAGATCCAAAACAGTGTCAGCTTTGGAAAAAGTGTATGATTTTGTTGGATCTTTAAGCATATTTTGTAAGAAGGATGACTCAAAAGCTATTAGATTGTTAGTCATTTTGTCTGATACCAGTTAATTTCAGGCTTCTTATTGTAGACCAATATTTATGATGTGATGTATTCAACCTTTATTTGCACATAACTTTTTCTATTAACTTTCTTGCTTGTTACATGAGTCCTATAAGTCATAACCAAGCATGTTATTGTTACTGAGTTGCAGGATCAATGGATCATGGAAAATATAATCTCAATTTAAACAGAAGGTAACAAACCCATGGTGCAATAAAACTTTGGCTTTTATAATACTTTGTGCCTCTTTATCATTTTTGATATTTTTCGATAGATGTGTTTATTGTAAGGACATGCACTCAGTTGGGGCATCATATACATCCTTATTATCTAATGAAAAGAACAAAGACATAGAATCTAGTGATGATGATGATGATGGCAGTGGTGGTGAGTCAAACTTTCATGTTTCCTAGCTCATCTATGCCAAAACTATTTGTTCTGTATGAGATAAATTAATAAAAGCATGACTAGTAGCTTCCATCAATTTCTAAGAAACTATGAATTGGTAAATTAAAATAGCTTATTTATAACAATTCTTCCAACTTAAATTATAACCTTAAGGCTTGTCTACATTATTGGTAAATTGTGTTTATTATTTGGATGTGATATACTGTTGATAACAAGGAATAGAAGGTATGCATGAGTTACTTATGGTTCCTCTTTCTAATGTAGGTTTTGGTGTTCCAGTCTGGAACTTGGATGTGGAAATTCTCATTCGGTCCCTTTATAAGGTAAATCAAGATTCAAATGCATAATTGACAAAAATTACTACTTGTATTATGTTACATATTAAAACAATTTTGCAGATCATTGTTTCGGCTTCTGCATGTAGCCCAATTATCCTTTATATTAGGGATGTTGATTTTATCATTTGTAGTTCAAAGAGAGCATTTTATATGTTCCAGAAGATGTTGAGCAAAGAATTTGGAAGAGTTTTGATAATCGGTTCACACTTCCTTGATGCTAATCAAGATTGTTATGACATTAATAAGGATCTGATTGATCTATTCCCATACATCCTTGAGACTAGGTCTCCTAATGAAGAGGATAATCTTTAGAGATGGACAAGGCAAATGAAAAATGATATGATAAAAGCTCGGGATGAAATCCTTACACATCAAATTGTAGGAGTTTTGTCATCATACAATTTGGAATGTGATGATTTGAGTTCTATCTCCTTGGATGATTATGTAGAAATTGCAAGTTACCTAGAAGATATTTTAGCCCCCAGCAGTCTCATATCATTTAATGAATAATCAAGACCCTAAGTACAGAAATGGGAGGCTTATTCTGTCTTCTACGAGGTTAGTTAATTGATCAAAATTCATAAGGAACCATTTATTAGTTCTTTTAACATACTTTTGTTGACAACATAACATCATTCTTGAGCAATTTATGTTATGGATTAAGAATATTTCAAGAGAGCAACCTTGAGAAAGATTCGGTTGAAATAAAAAGATGACTCAAAGGTATCCCATGTTTTTCATTAAGCAATTTTTTAATTTACTCATTTCCCAATGTAAAGAAAATAGTAAAATATTCTATTCATAAAAATAGTGGAATATGGTGTATTTACCATTTATATATCTGCCTATTACCTTATAGGTGACTAAATTCAACGAACATGAAAAGCGGATAAAAGAACTAGTGATACCTACTAGCGAAATTGGAGTGACATTTGATGACATTGGAGCACTAGCTGATGTCAAAGAATCAATTCAGGAGCTTGTCATTCTTCCACTTCAACGACCTAAACTCTTCAATGGTGGTCTATTAAAACCATGTAAGGGAATTCTATTGTTTGGACCACCTGGAACAGGCAAAACAATGCTAGCCAAAGCTATAGCCAATGAAGCTGGTGCTAGCTTCATGAACATCTCAATGTCTACCATCATGTCAAAATGGTGTGGAGAGGCCGAGAAGAGCATCCAAGCATTGTTCAGTTTACCTGCCAAAATTGCACCAACCATCATTTTCATGGATGAGGTGGACAGCATGCTAGGGACACGTGAACGTTCAAATGAAAATGAAGTGTCAAGGAGGATCAAGAATGAATTCATGATGCATTGGGATGGAGTTTTGTCTAAAGAAAGTGAAAAGATTCTTGTGCTCGCCGCGACAAACCGACCTTTTGACCTTGACGATGCAATCATTAGGCGGTTCGAACACAGGTGTGTTCAAAACCTTGTTCTTTTAAAACTTTATAATTTGGAAGAAATTACATGGTCTCAAGATTATCTACTGATGTATCATGTGGCGTCAATAGGATGATGGTTGGTCTCCCTACTCTTGAGAGTCGACAGTTAATTTTGCATAAGCTTTTGTCCAAAGAAAATACTAAAGGTATAGACTTCAAGGAACTTGGCAAAATGACTGAAGGATACAGTGGTAGTGATCTAAAGGTTCGCATGCTAATCTTAACGTCCACTATGGTATGGTCATTCTTTGCTTTACTAAAGCTCTATTTCCCTAGAATCTTTGTATGGCAGCCGCTTATCGTCCTGTCCAAGAGCTCCTTCAAAAAGAAAAAGAAAAAGAAAAAGAAATGAAGAAGGTAAGAGGATTAAAAAAACCCCTTGTCAAATTTTTAATGATTTGTACCTAGGATTATTATTTTTTCATTGTTAAGAGTCACACTTTTTTTGACCAAAGCATGTAGAAATATAACAAGTCACCAATAAGGGGTAATAAATATATTAATATAGAATTGTCAACATTATTTGATCCCAGAGTTACATCATGTTACATGATATGATTATGTTTATTGCCTAGGACAAGAAGGAAAAGGAAGGAAAAGGGAAGAATGTGCGAGTTGAGAACCAAGAAAATGAAGAAACCAAGAAGGAAAAGCCAAAAGGCAGCAAAGAAATGGAAGCCATTTCAGAGGAGGGCAATCAGGATGAAATCGATGAGGTCATCACCCTTCTTAGGCCATTAACCATGGAGGACCTGAAGCAGGCCAAAGATGAAGTAAGTGTTGCGAACCACTTTGAATGTTCTATAACCTACAAGATATGATTTGATATTATTATCTGGCAGACCTTCTTACCGTGGGGACTAATTGATAAACTATTATGCATCTGACACTACACAGGTCTCTGCAAGCTTTGCTAGTGACGGTGCAGTCATGAATGAGATCAAGCGATGGAATGATCTATATGGCAAAGGTGGTTCAAGGAATAGGCAAGAGCTAACATACTTCCTGTAGTAAATGGTTCTGGGTTATGTTGTCACCCTTGTTATGCCTTCGATTTGTGTGCAAACAAAACAATGTTTGCGGTTGCCATTCAAGTTGGCGCCTATGTAGCCATTTAAGATTTTATATTTCTATATATACCAGAGAAGATATCATGTGTAACTGTTTTATTGTCGACTAAAATCCAAACGTTATGTATGCTAGTGTTGTGGTAAAAAAAAAGGTTCATTTTCTCTTTGTTTTTGGAACAATATTGATTCTAGACACTTAGATTTGCCTGAAGTTGTGCAGGTCAGTGGATCTTCTTTCTATCAAGCTTCGGTTTTCGCCTGCATCTGCATGCTAATCGGGCCTAGCCCAGCCCCGGGCCATCAATTTCAGCGCTTTCCTTGATCTTCAGTTATTGGGCCAAGGCCTAATATTGCTGGGCTTTATCAGCAGTTGGGCCTGACCGAAGGCGCGCCTCCGTCTCGCCTGCCGAGCTCCATCCCATTGGACCCGATCCACCTGGACAACTGAGGGGCGCGGGGTGCGCAAGCCTAGGCCCATTGCATTACCCAAGGGGCCCTGCAGCGCTTCCGCTTTCCCCGCACCAAGCTGATCCGCCCGTGCGACTGTTTTGCTTCAGCGTAGCCGCCTGGAGACAGTCCCACCCGCTTGTGCCTTCCAGTTGCTGAGGCTGAATTATCTTCCTTTGAATTTTGAGTTTTTATTTACGTCTTTGATTGACGTTGCCTGCATCATGCACATGGCATACCCACAAGCCTGTTTTCTAGTATCAGCAGATTGACGTGCTCTTCTCTGTATACCAGACAAACCAACCGAAAACCTCTGTACACCCAGCCAAAATCCACATACTTTGTCTGTACTTTGTAGAAACTTCATTCATAACACCTTGTATGTATCTTGGTCCATATATATACTATATCCTTAAGCAACCACTAAATCTCTATGAATCTGACTGAACATTTTGTACACGGCCAACCAAACCGAGTAAGCTATTTCTCTTCTTCACCACAGTTTCCTCTTCTTTATTTGACGCCACTCTCCTACTGCCCGGGCGTCGCCTTTCCTTGCTTTTCATTATCTACTAGTTCTACTTCTCCGCTAGAGCTAGAGCTAGAGTGTCTCGATTTATCCCTGATTTTGTTACATTTTCTTACCTCCCCAGTCGGTCAAAATCCATTAGACGGCCCGCCTCAGTTCATTAATAATAAAAAACAAAACAAAAAATGCTAGTGAGTCCGTCGATAAGGCCCGCCTAAGGCTGTTGAGCCCATTGACGCGCTGCCGCCGCCGCATGCCGAACCCGCGTGCGCGCCGCGGCTCCATGGGTCCGCGCGTCTACTGCTGACGCTCACCCTCAGTGCCTGCTTGGAAGTGCAGCTTTGCAAGTCAAGCTTCACCTCTGCTGTATACTAGTACGTGAAGATTTACATCCGCACATCAAGAATTGGTCAAATTCTTTGTAATCTGTCTCTTTTTTCTCTCTCTTGGGAAGTTGGGCTTAGTTCCCTCTTGTATAGGCAAGTTTTCTTGGGATAGTTCTTGGCTACCCCTTTTGTAATCTAGTCCTGTTTATTTTTATAAATGGCTGGGGAGCAAGCCTCCATAGTTTTTTAGTTCAAACAAATACATCTGTCATAATCAAGAAATTCCTAATATAGAGTATAAAATATGACAGACATAGTAGACATATATATAATATAGATTTGACTTAGATTACATCAAGCTCAATGGAATCTAACCTAGCCTTTTGGTCAGCTTCCTCCTTCCCATCTAACTTTTCTTCCATTTTTTGTTTTGTTCCATCTGTTTTTTCCTTCTTATTCTTTTTTTCCCTTTCCGTGTTTCCTTTTTTTCCTTTTTACTTGTGTTTGATTTCTTTTTCCTTTCGCTCAGTTCTTTTCCCTTTTCTGTGTTTTCGCTTGTTTGTTCCACACGATTTTGTTCGACTACCTCCCACTCTGGGTATTTATATTTTTTCTTCTCATAAAAATAAAATGAGTCATTCGTACCTTTCTTTTTTTTTTCTAATGGAAGAAACCAATATTCGTTAGTTGACCAATAATTAGTCAAACCAAATTATATAAACTTTTAGAGCATAAATTTTGACCAAATCTTAGTCAAATTAATCTCTCTGTTGGGCACTGATAAGCATATTAGAGTAGAGGTAAAGTTAAACTTGAATTTTTACCAACAATTAGTCAAATTATATAAAGTTTAGCGCACAAATCTTACATCAGTTTATTTGTGCTAAAAGTGCATGCAAGATGATATTGACTTTCTTTAGCCACTGACTTTACATTATAAGAGAATTTAGTGATCAAAATATATTTTTATGATTTTTTCTCTGATCCAGTACCATTTTTTTTTTTTTATACAAAAGGGGAGTAAAAGAGAGGGCATGTGTCACTGTTTGCTTTTCTTAGTAGGTCACATGCCAATGCTTAGACACCGCACGATTTCAAGATCGATGCTGAAAGATGAGTCTATTTCGGGAGCCGACGCACAATTGCACACCGCTGTGGCCGCTGTGGAGTTTGCGTTGGAAAACCGGTGTTCCCTCACAAACACGCTTAGGGCGACATCTTTCCATGGGGGACGGAGGGAGTAAATATCTATCCAATCTCCACTAAAACTAGCATAATGAATGCCTCGTCGGGATTAGTCAGAGCCGCCCCAAGCCGGACCCGGACGGACATGCGCGGCTACGTCAGGCGCCAGCCAGCAAGAGGAAGGCTCCATGCATCCGATCGATCCTCCAGTCCAAAATTACCGTGTCGTCACGACGAGGTGTCGATGTCCGTTTCCGCATATATGGCTTCTGGATGGATAGACGCGGAGCAGAGCAGCGACCGGATCAAAATCAAACCAACAAACAGCAACAGCCTGGAGATCGGGGCCACGGGGGCGTTAGCCAAAAAGTCGCCGGCCCTCCTCGTCCTCGGTCAAGCATGAGCCGGGACCAGTCCGACGTCGTAACGGAGGAATAGTCTGCGCTGGTCAGTGCTCAGCCACAAGAATTCCTCCTACGTAGTGGGGAGCCCACTGTCTGGTGTAGTAGGTCAGGTGACGTGTACCGCAGCCGGGGGGAGTCAAGAGGAAGAGGAAGAGGAAGAGGGGCAGCAGAAACCAACTGGGGAGCTCGCAGCCGCGGCAATACGTACAGTATACGGCGTCGTCTCCTGCAGTTTTCTTCTGACGACTTGGCCAGCGCAACGGCGGCTTATTTAAGCCGAGAGAGAGAGTTTTAGTATTCGTAGATAACACTACTCCTAGTCCATAGAAAGCGCATAGAAGAAGCACAGAAATCCATCGAGAAACAGGACCTGCGCCGCTGCCGCTGCGGCTGCGGGGAAGAGAGAACTTAGTCGGGAAGGAAGGAACCCAAGAAGAGGGGGGGGTCTCTCATCACACACCATGCTGGACCACCTCGTCGGGCTGTTGAAGGTGCGCGTGCTGAGGGGAGTGAACCTCGCCATCCGCGACCTCCGATCCAGCGATCCCTATGTCGTCGTCCGCATCGGCAAGCAGGTCCGCTCCTTCTCCCCTCCGCCTCCTCTTTTCTACAAGTAGTTCAAGCTGCCTTGATTTTACCCGTGGATTTTGTTTTGTCCGGCAAGAGATCTGTCGAATTTCGTTCGAATCGGTCCCCGGCACTTCGTTATTTGGATAGAGTTCCCCTCTTTTTTTTCACACATGCGTGCGCCGGCTAATCGTGATTGTTTTTTTCAACATTTCTTTCGCAGAAATTGAAGACGCGGGTGGTCAAGAAGAGTACCAATCCGGAATGGAACGAAGAGCTCACCCTCTCCATTGAAGACCCTGCAGTTCCTATTAGACTGGTATGCATGTGTGACTGACCTCAAGCGATTTGACAAAGTAAAAAAAAAAAAAAAGTCTACAGAATATTCTGGACAACGAGTAGCAAATCTGTTGTTTGGGTTCTTTTGGCCTCCTACCCTTTCCGAACTCTACAAAATATTCTGACCACCGACTAACAAAGCGAATCCTTTTCTGCTAATTAGTACTAACTAATTTATTACCAGTCTTCCTCGATATCTGCAATTGTAGCTCTTGTATGCAGAATCGATTGTACGTTTCCTACAGTTTTTTTAGGTTAAATTGTTTCTTAGAGTGTCAAAATCATGTCTGTCCTGATTTAATATTAGAGCAACTCCAACCCACAGCCCTTAAATTTTGCCACCCTATTCGCTCATGAGACCTCCTCATCCATATTCCAGCCTCTATTTCTCAGTGCACTCCAACTAATCTTCTAAATTTTCTCTACTTTACACTATATTATTATTGTGGGCCATACTCATCGTTCTCACTTGTTAGCTTTGTTTGTTGGAAGAGAGAGGAGTAGGGGAGGATGAGAGGGCCGTGCATCTAGGGGGTTTAGGAGAGAGAAATGATAGGCCCTCATCCGTCGATGGTGGACAGGATCTTGGTTGGAGAGCAAAATTTGAGTTTTCTCCCCTCAAAATAGGATAGGTGTTCATTTAGAAGTCTGGTTGAAGTTGCTCTTAGTAATTTCGTATGCTAACTCAGCATGCAGTCACTACTTAGAGCCTTGGAGGGGAGTAATTGTTTGCATTTTAGCTTTTTGCTGAATTTTAATGAATAACTTCCATATTATGGAAATTAACTTTGTCTATACTTGCAATTTGTTTATGCCAACTGGATATTTTATAACACAGAGATTAGGCACTGTGACTTCATTTTCGAATTCTCTTGAAGAGGGAAAAACACTCATATTGAGTAATTGACAGGTAACTCTTTCTCATTTTTCAGGAAGTCTTTGACAAGGACACATTCGTTGATGATACAATGGGTAATGCAGAGGTGGACATTCGCCCATTAGTCGAGATTGTGAAGATGAAACTCCAGGATGTTGCTGACAAAACCGTGGTAAAAAAACTGGTGCCAAACAGACAGAACTGCCTAGCGGAGGAGAGCTCGATATATATATCGGAGGGGAAGGTGAAGCAAGACGTGGTTGTACGGCTAAGGAACGTAGAGTGCGGGGAAATAGAGCTCCAGCTTCAGTGGGTCGACCTCCCTGGCTCTAAGGGTGTATGAGGGAGGCTATGAGCTCTGCCTTGCCCTGCTGTTTTCAGGGATCCCCAACTCTTGGTTTGCCTGTGCGCGCGCGTAGAGCCATCAGTTGTTTGAAAGGAGTTTCGGTTGTGTTGGAGTTTAGTAAATAGCTTCAGGGATATGTATGTGCATGAACGTTTGAAAATCAAGACTATATGAAATGTGTACAATGCATGTATAAGTTCGTTTCGTACACATGCTCCCCATCCCCAGTTAAGGCCTTGTTTGGATTGGAGGAAGAGCGTAGGAAACGTAAAGGAAACTCATTCCAATGGAATCATCTTCTTTCAGACCCCTTTGGAACAAAGGAAATTTTCATGTTCCTATGTTTTTCGTGTGAAAATGAACTAATTCCTTTGAAAATACTGTACAAATACTGTGGAGTTTCTGGAGCAAAGGAAATGATAGAAACTTTCCAAAGGAATGGCAATTGCACCTGTAGTTTTGGAGGAATCAGAAAATGAGCTCCGAGCTCATGGGAAACTTTCTTACGCCGGCTCACTGCCTCACTCACTTGCTAACCATACTTTAGCTGGCGGAAAACTTAGTGAATGAACTGCATATGTACGGTGAATGGTCGCACATGGAGTTAATGGACATAGGGTCGGAGGCCCATATGTAAAAATCGTATACTATTAAATGCCACCACTAATTGTGAAATACAATTACTACGTTGATCCGCTATTATTAGAGATGATAATATTAGGTAATCACTCCCACGTTTTTATTCCTACATGTCATGGATTCCAGCCTTCCAAACACCACTTTTCATCTTCTTCCTATGTTTTCTATTCCTCTATTTTGCAAACTCATTCCTATTCCTATTCCTATTTCTTTCCTCTGTTTTTATGCATTCCTTTGTTTTCTATTCCTTTGTTTCAAATAGGCCCTAAATCAATTTCTAGGGTTGCTTTAAGTCACATTATATTAAATTTGACCAAAACTTTAGAAAAACGATAACAATATTTATGATACAGAGTTGAGAAATTTTATAGTGCTTGAAAATAATAAGAGTCATTTGTTCATGCAAGAACGTCCCAGATTATGGTTGGCCAGCAACGGGGATGATCTGCTGACAGAAGCATCATGCAGAGAAAGAGGAAATTCAGATATATTTTCCTCCTTTTTGATAGCTAGCCATAAACTTGATAAGATCATTTTGTACTTGAATTTCGACCAATCTAGCATGTTCAATGAGCATTCTATGAATTCATCACGCATCATACCAAATCCAAGGAGAGATTGATCTGTTTTTTACCTGAAAAGTAGACGGAGTATGAAGAGGATCGATGTTAAGATCTTTGATCTTCTTGACAATTCCTTATCGATCCATCTCAAAGCATGTCAGGGCATACTCTATATCGGCAACATCTTAGGCCTTTTGCCCTCTCCACTAGCACCTTGCAAATATCTTCAAGAAGTTGATCGATCGAAGGCTTTCTGTCGGCCATCTTAGTAGATTTTTTTTGGCTTCATCTCAGCGTAGTCACCAAAATGTGTGTTGACACTGATTTTAATCACCACACCGCCTGAGGCTAGATTTCCCAAAGCCGCATATGGCCTGGCATACACCGGAGAGAGGTCCCAATAGCGAGATTGACTAGCAAGTTGATGAGGCCGATTAGACATTCATTCTTCGCTCGAAAAACCTATGAAGACCTCTTGTAAAGACCCATCAAGGAGACGGGCCGGGTTGTCCTAGGATAGGATCACCAAGGCCACCTAGAACGTCGACGAATCTCATTGAGAGATGTGTTGGACAACAAGGGGACGGAAAAGCTAGGTTTGAAGATAAAAAGTAAGGTAGACATGTTTTTGATGAATGATAGATGTAGTGATCCTCACAAAAATAGAGGGGCATGTCTATCTTATCATAGTAGAAAACTTATTCCACATGTAATTTGCAAGTTTTCCACTAGATTGGGGGAGTGTCACACGCCCAACGCCGTTGGCAGAATAAATTGACTACCAGAGGCCCAAGAGGAGGAGACACGGGCCCATGCCCTAGATGGGGAGCGCCGGAACGGCGAAATTAGGCCAGGACTATAAGGATCTCCCGAGATTGCTTAGGGATTAAGTCGAGATTGCTTAGGGATCAAGTCTCCCAGGACTATAAATACGAGGGGCCTTGTAACCATTGAGATTAAGCAAGAAAATAGCCGTCCGACTTATCTCCTTCCTCTCTCTTCTCGTAATGCCGCTCTTCTTTTCTTCCTCCTCCAACGCCATCGCCTTGCCCAAGCCGCCGCGCCGCCCCTGCCCGACACCGCCGCCGCCCCAAACCCTAGGGCTCACCGCCCTAGGCCCCTAGCGCCACCGCCTCCTCCACCGTCGCCACTGTAGCCCAACCACCCTACCTGCTTCGCTGTTACAGGGAGTTTCCAACAAGAAAATCACGAACTGGCCTCGAATGCTGAAAACTGGTTTAAACGATTTCTGAACTGTCTTAGCCTGTCTTTGTGTGGGAAATACTTCTCAAGAGCGTAATTTTTTTCATCATCTCGAGGACAGGAAAGCAATTATGAAGTTCATTCTTCGATTTGTTGAAGTTTACAAGCCTGTTTCGCACTCGCCGCACTCATGGTCCTCATCGGCACGATCGGCGTCGCCATCGGCCTGCCGTTCTACCGGCACCAGAAACCCGCCGGCGGCCCCGTTACAAGAATCCTTCAGGTACGTACGTAAGCTCACCGTCACGCAGTGTGGAGAAACTTGGTGAGATTTTGTCGTGGCCTGCTAGCTGCTGCAGGTTTTCGTGGTGGCGTTTAGGAAGAGGAAGCTATGGTTGCTTGAGAATCTGATGGAGATGCATACTAAGGAGGTCACTGACGGCACTGGCACGAGCGTTGAATTTATGGACAGAACTGCTGGCTTCATGTTGGGACGGAAGCTGCGGAGGTCGCCAGCAGACTAGCTAACCCCCATTTACACGTTTTGTTGTTTCTTCCTCACCTGCAGGAGCGCGGAGATCAGCCAGGGCAACAGCGGCGTCGCCGTGAGTCGGGAGAACCCCGACCCCCGCACGGGCGTCGACCTCCGCTTGATTCCGGAGGTTGCGCGGAGGTCCGGGGTCCAGGAGCCAGGAGCCCCAGAAGCGGCGGGGGCTTGCACCTTCGCCTGAGCCCAGGAACTGCGTGGAGGTGCGGAGCCCGAGAACTGGGAAGCCTCCAAGGCGGCGGAGGCCTGCATCTCTGCCTGCGACGAAGGCCGGCGGACGACAAAGATTGGCGCGGGGCAGGCCAATAGGACCAATGGGCCATGAGAAGATAGCGATGCGGCCCGGCCCACGTTGGGAATATGCTGAAGACAAAGATGCCCTCAGGCGTGCGATCCCAGATTGTTCAGTCCAAAGTGGATCCTAGGGTTCCGGGGGTAAGATGGGAATGGTGTAAAGCAAGTAGAGGGCTTGCCCACCTATAAAAGGGGGGAGTCATTGTACTAGGGTTTTTGGTTGGTGAATAACAATAAAGTACCCTTTGTTTGGTCACCTAAAAATATGCCACATGTTCTGGGAGGCATTGGGGAGCACTGCCCTACCTCCGCCTACAGTGCTACGCAAGTGTTCCCAACATTTTGGCGCCCACCGTGCTCGGCCAAGCACAACTCAAGATATGCCACCCAAAAAAGGAGCGCCCTCTCGGGGCGCACCTAGAGGAAGACCAAGACGCAATACGCCAAGCTAAAGATTTTATGCAAACCCACCGCCACCTCCGGAGAATGAAGAACCGGCCAGGGGTGGCGAAGGGGATGCCGAGGAGCAAGCGGGCGACGCCCAAGCAAACGGAAACCAGGAAGCAGAGCCAACGCTCCAACAGCTCCAAGCACAGCTCCTAGAAATGCAACAAGAAAGGGACAGAGTAGCCGCAGCCTTCGCGGCAAGCCAGAAGACAATTCAAGAATCCCAAGTCGCGGCGGAGGCGCGATGTAAGATGGCAATTTACGGGCGTAAATCCCGAGTATGCAAACTGTCCAACCAGAGCCGGAGGTACACCCTCGCACCCTCGACCTAACACGCGAGTGGCGGAGGATCCGCCACCCAGCAAATACCATCGGTGATCACTGTCGAGGCATACCAGCTAAGAACTTTTGACCCAAAGTCACCGCTCTCAGAAGGCCTACAAAGGTCACCATGGCCCTCAACCTACAAACCCATCATGCTGCCCAAGTTCAACGGGAAAACAGACCATAGACAGTTCATAATGAGCTATGAAGCCACGATAGCCTCCGCAGGCGGAACCAACTCGGTCCTGGCCAAATCTTTCGTCATAGCAGCTAAAGGAGATGCCCTTGCGTGGTACACCATGCTCAAGCTAGGCTCCATATACTCATGGGAGAACCCGCGCAACAAGATCTCAACCAATTTCAAGGGATTTTCCTCAGAGCCATTGATGCCCTCGACCTCTTCCACCGCAAGCAACTCAAGGAGGAAAACCTTGCGTGACTACTACCAAAAGTTTGTCCAGATAAAAAGAGAGCACCGGAGGTCCCCAGAGGACATGGCCATAGAAGCGGCGATAAAAGGCCTTCGAATTGGGCCATTCGCCGCACACCTAGCGAGAGAAAAGCCAGCCTCCATGGACAGACTATATCAAGAATTTGAGAAGTATTGCAGATCAGACAATGACCTACGCAAAAGGCTAGAAGAGCAAGCACAATACAAAGCCAGTCAAGCCACCAACAAGGGAAACACTCAAACCGGCCGCAACTACGGCCAGCGTCAGCAGCAGGGGCAAGACAGAAATGTAATGGCCGTAAACCAACTCGAAGCAGCCCACCAGAGCAACCAGCAACTATGTTCAAGCCAAGCAAGCAAATCGCAGCCTTCGCAGGAGCAAAGAAAAACAAACCAGGGCAAAGCATGGAACAAAAATGGTACCCAAAGCAAGAAGAGGCAGTATTGCTTTTTCTATGGTGAAGACAAGGGCCATGTCACCAGAGACTGCCCAGAAGCAAAAGAAATACAGGAAAGAATGAGGAAAAAAAACAAGGACAGGAAACACAGCAGAACCAAATTGCATGAGAAGTGAACCACACCTCCGCACCAGCGTGGCAGACCCAATACTGCCCCGTCTACCCAGGCCTCAACGCAACACCGATACACCCGTCAACCTTGGCAGCAGCGTACTACCCAAGCCACCGCCAAAGATGGCGTCCCACTGTGTCAAGAAGCGGTTGGACCTCCGCCTCCAACACCCAAGATAGAGCGGACTCGGGCATCACCTATGCCCGCCCAAAGAGCAATGTGGTTTGGCTTACATCAAAAACCCACACCAACCAGAAGAAGAGACAAGCGGAGATCCTACCGCTACCTTCGCCACCACAAAGAAGTTCAAAGTCAAGAACCAAAGCTAGAACCACAAAGTGAGAATTAGCACAACCCTCACAACCCGCTACCAACCATCGGCCTAATCCTACCAATAGCCGGAGGCTCGCGATTGAATTCCGCACCAAAAAGCAAAAAAAGAAAGACCATTTTAGATTGGTAAATAATGTAGCAACCGAAAGCCCTAGTTTGGTTTTGGCTAATTGATGAAACCTAGGACTAACCCTATTGCTAAGTTGTAACATTAGAGAAAGGAGAGGTCCAAGCCAAGTGGTGGAATGGTGATCAAGTTGATAGAAGTGATCAAAGATGATCAAGTGCCACCCTTGGAGATGAAGGAAGATGGGGAGCAAGATGGAATGCTAGAGGCAAAGGTATATGCTAGGGCATTTCTATTTTGCCGGCCATAGGTGAGTAGAGAAGTTGATGGCCGGATTTAGGATTGATAACCGTACTATTAAGAGGGGCGATGTCGCGCAATATCGGTTATCTAAGTGCCAATAGGTAAGCAATGACTTTATATATGCATTAGGGACCTAGTGAGCTAACAATCTCTTGCTAAATTCATTTGAAAATGCTAACACACATACACAAGTGGAGAGACACTTTTGTGTTGGCACATGAGGGCAGGAATTGATGGTGCTTGGGTGTGAAACCCTCCCGCCGAGCTTGCGAGGCGGGACTGGAAGTTTTCGGACGAAGTATAGTCACTCAGAGGTGACCGGACGCCTGCATCTGGTAGGGACCGGACGCGTCGATCGATTGATGGCGTCCGGCGTTTTTTCGGGGTCACGGACGGCATGCAACCGGACGGTCCGCTGCGCGCCTGGTCAACCCGCTAAGACGCGGGCGTTTGCGAAGCCGGGTGAGGACCGGACTGGGCGCGGGCCCGGTTAGGGTGCACAGACGCTGGCCCGGCCGAGAATTTCACATTCTCGACTCTTCGTGGGCGCATCGACTCGCACCGCGGCGAAGGCCCTGTAGCAATGGACGCGCCCGCCAACGCCCGACAACGCGCGATCGATCGAAAGCCGTTGGCATGCGCAACGGCTACATTCAAACGTCGGCCGACACGTGGCTCGGAGAGTGACCGGACGCCGGACCGGACGCTGGCCCTGGCCGTCACTTAACCTGGCCCCGGCCAACTCGCGGACGGAGGATGTTTGTGAGTAACGGTTGGGTGCTTTGTGTGGTGCCTATATAAGTAGATTGGCCGGCTCTAGGGAGCTTCTCTTGGCACTTTGACATACTTGACATCCCCTAGAGCTAAGCAAACCATCTTCTTCACTTTGTATGCCTCTTGATTGATCTAGAGAGTGATTGGGAGAGCTTCTAGTGCATTTGCCTTATGATTGAGCATCTAGTGGCACTAGTGAGCGTTCTTGCTGTGATTGAGCTTATTACTCTTGGTGATTGCTGTCACATAGATGGTTGGAGCAGCGAGCCGGAGTTGAGCAAGGTTGAAGATTGTTCTTGGCCACTTCGGAGGTGATTGTGAGGGGTGTTGATCCCACCCCGTGGGAGATCGCGAAAGGAATCCTTAGTGGAATCTCGTGTCATTGAATTACCCTCACTTTGTGTGAGTTCTTGTGGCGCCCGGTGAGGGCTTGGCTTGTGACGTCGATTAGCCACCGAACTACCGAGTGTGTGGTCGACACAACGGGGAGTAGCGTGCCAGCAAGCACGTGAACCTCGGGATAAAAATTTTGTGTCCCTCGGTGTTCTTGTGTGGTTTGATCCTTCGAGATCAACTTGGATTTCTCTATTGGATCATCTCTTCGGGTTTCATTATATTGACAAGACGGTGATTGGTCATCATCCCGAAGGCACGGTTTGCACCTCTCGGTTCCCTTCCTTGCGATTATCTTTGTGCACTAGTGTAGATTGTAGCATATTAGGTTGCTTGTGTGTGCTCTAGTGTATTAGGTTTGCTAGAATTGGATAGGTTGGCTTACAACCCCTCTCTAGGCTAGCGCAAGACTTGCTTCGCCATTTAGTGTACTAACCGGTTGTTTAAGTGCTTTGCAAGATTTTTTATAGGCTATTCACCCCTTCTAGCCATTTAGGACCTTTTAAGTGGTATCGGAGCCGAGGTCACCGATGATTGAGGCTTAACAACCTACGGTGTGAAAATGGCTCAAATCAACCATATCAACTATGTGGGGAAGCCACCACACTTCGATGGCACCGGTTATGATCATTGAAAGAGAAAGATGTGCGCGTACTTGAAATTATTGAATATGAAGGTTTGGGAGGTTGTAGACAAAGACTTTGCCGTGATTGATCCAACCGACCCAACCGCAAGAGAAAAAGAAAAGCTCCAATTCAATGACATTGCAATCAACACATTCTATGAAGCTTTGGAAGCAAAAGTGTTTGAGCAAATCAAGGATTTGGAGAGAGCTCATGATGTGTGGACTAGGTTGGAGGAAACATATGAGGGCACACAAGCCGTGAAGAGTGCCAAGGTATACATTCTCAAGGACAAGCTCTCAAGTTTCAAGATGCAAGATGATAAGAGTGTGCCAGAGATGTTCTACCGCCTCCAAGTGATTGTTAATGATTTGAAGAATTTGGGTGAGAAGGTGGAGAATGCGGACTTCTCTCACAAGTTTATAAGAAGTTTGCCATCAAGATTTGAGTTCTTGGTCACAATATTGGTGAGAGAAGGGTTGGACACCAAGACCCCTAACTAAGTACTAGGTGAGGTGATCACACATGACACCTACCATGTGGAATGGGAAGGGGCTCTCAAGAGGAAGAGAAGAAAAAGAAGACCATGGCATTCAAGGCCACCTCCTCCAAGTGCAAGGGCAAGAACAAGAAGCAAAGCTCAAGTGAAGATAAAGCTTGCACAAGCTTAAGTGAGGTGGATAATGAAGCAATGGCTCTCTTAGTGCGCAAATTTGGTAAATTCATGAAGAAGAAGGGCTATGGTGCAAGAAAGAGAAGAGATGACACCAAGGCCAAGAGATGCTTTAGGTGCAAGAGCAAAGATCACTTCATTGCCGATTATCCATTTAATAGTGATGATGATAGTGATGAAGATGATAAGAAGAAGAAAGACAAGAAAGAAAAGAAGGATAAGAAGGAAAAGAAGGACAAGAAGAAAAAGAAGGAGAATAAGTTTGAGTACAAGAAGAAGAAGAAGGGGCAATCATATTGTGTCACATGGGATAGTGATACCTCAAGTGATAGTGATGATGAGAGTGAAGATGACAAGAAATCAAAGAAGAGGTTGCTTGCTAGTCTTGCCATCTCCAACAAGACTTCACTCTTTGATGCTCCATCGACATGCTTAATGGCTAAGCCATCCAAGGTACAATCCGATGATGAGAGCGATAGTGGGAGTGATGATGATGAAGAGTACTCAAAGGAGGACCTTATTAGCATGCTACAAGATGCTCACTCTTATATTGAGGAGAAGAGGAAGGAGTGCAAAGAGTTGCGCAAGAGCAAGAAAGCTCTTGAGCAATCCTTTGATGAGCTCAATGCTACTCATGAGAGGCTAATGGAAGCCCATGAGAAGCTTGAGAAGGCTCACACTAAGCTTGAAAAGGCTCACTCCTCCCTCCTTGATCAAGCTAAGATTGAGGATGTTGTAGACACATGCAACGTGATAGGAGTAACACGTGATATTCTTGATGAAACATTCTATACTCCTATTATTGTTGGTCCCACTAACCCCTCTTGTAGCTCAAGCAATGCCACATCTACTATTAGTGATGGTTTCACTTATGATGCCTCACTTATAGTGGAGAATGAGACCCTCAAGAGAGAGGTGAATGAGCTCACTCATGCCTTAGGCAAGGCCTATAGTGGAGATGTCCGCTGGCTAAAGTGCTTGGGTAGCCAACGATTCTCTCTTAACAAAGAGGGATTGGGCTATACCCCCAAGAATGGCAAGACAGCCTTTGTCACTCACATGACTAGTTTTGTGAAGGGCAATAGACGTTTTTGCTCTAGTTGTAAGCAAGTGGGACATGTAGAGCAATATTGCAAGAACAAGAAGAATGCTAACATATCCTCTATTAAGTTTGATTCTTGTTATTTGCTTACCAAGGGTGCTAATGGTGTGAAGGCTAAGTTCATTAGTGCTCCTATTGTTGGCCCAAAAGAAGAAGGCAATTTGGGTGTCCAAAAGCTCAGTAACTAACCTTGGAGGACCCAAGCAAGTTTGGGTACCTAAGAAGAATTGATTTGCTTTTGTAGGTCAATTATAAAGCCGGAGGAAGGCATTGGGTGCACTCAACATATGACCGGGGATTCTAGAATGGTCAAATCAATCTCATCAAATGGCAATGGTGTTGATAGTATCACTTTTTGGTGACAATGGCAAAGGCAAGGTGAAAGGCTTGGGAAAGATTGTAATTACAAATGATATGTCTATCTCCAATGTGTTGCTAGTGGAATCTCTCAACTTCAATCTCTTGTCCGTGGCTCAATTGTGTGATCTTGGATTCAAATGCATATTTAGTGTTGATGATGTTGAGATAGTGAGTGTTGATGGAAGCAACTTGATATTCAAAGGTTTTAGATATGAGAATCTTTATCTTGTGGACTTCAATGCTAGTGATGCTCAATTGACAACATGTTTATTCTCCAAATCAAGCATGGGTTGGCTATGGCATAGAAGACTTGGACATGTTGGCATGAAGCAACTCAACCGGCTAATCAAGCATGATCTAGTTAGAGGGTTGAAGGATGTGGTGTCTAAAAGACAAGCTATGTAGTTCATGTCAAATGGGCAAACAAGTTGGCAACACTCATCCAAACAAGAGCATGATGAGCATAAGCAAGCCATTTAAGTTGTTGCATATGGATCTATTTGGCCTAAACCAAGTATGAGAGCATTGGTGGAAACAAATATGGATTTGTGATAGTGGATGACTACACAAGTTATACTTGGGTATTCTTTCTTATTGACAAAAGTGAAGTGTTTGACACGTTCAAGACATTTGTCACTTTGGAATCAAGCATCAATTCTCGGTCAAGTACACACCTCAATCCAATGGGCTAGTTGAAAGAAAGAATAGAACCTTGATTGATATGGCAAGATCAATGTTGAGTGAATACAATGTGGATCATTCATTTTGGGCCAAAGCAATCAATACCGCCAACTATTGTTCAAATAGGCTCTATTGTCATAAGCTATTGGAAAAGACACCTTATGAGTTATTGAATGGAAAAAAGCCCAACATTGCATATTTTAGAGTATTTGAATGCAAATGCTATATTCTCAAGAAGGGCACTCGATTGAGCAAGTTTGAGAAAAAGTGTGATGAAGGATTCCTACTTGGTTACTCCACCACAAGCAAAGCATATAGAGTTTAGAATCTCACTCATGGTATAGTTAAGGATGTGCATAATATAGAATTTGATAAAACCAAAGGCTCTCAAGATGAGGAAGAAAATCTTGATGATGTGAGAGGCACTCAATTGATTCAAGCCATGAAGGAAATGGATGTTGGTCACATTAGGCCAACACAAGTGGTAGATGTTGAAGATGACAAAGATCAAGTGATTGTGTCTCCAAATGTGCAAGCTAGTGGTTCTCAAGTTCAAACTCAAACTAGTGACTCTCAAGTGCAAGATCAAGTGGCTAGTACATCATCTCAACAAAGTGATCAACCAAGTTCAAGTTATCAACCTCATGTTCTCCAACCAACTTATATTGCAAGGGATCATCCTCTAGATCAAGTGGTTGATGATATTAGAAGTGGTGTGCAAACAAGATCAAGATTGGCATTATTTTGTGAACACTATTTATTTGTTTCATCCATAGAACCAAAGAAGATAGAAGAAGCTTTGATGGATTATGATTGGGTCAATGCCATGCATGAAGAGCTCAATAATTTTGAAAGAAATCAAGTTTGAAAACTAGTTGAGCGTCCAAAGAACTACAATGTTATTGGCACCAAGTGGGTATTCTGGAACAAGCAAGATCAAGATGGCATAGTTGTGAGAAACAAAGCAAGATTGGTAGCACAAGGATACACTCAAGTTGAAGGTCTTGACTTCGGAGAAACCTATGCACGGTTGCAAGATTGAGGCAATTAGAATCTTATTAGCCTATGCTTGTGCCCACAACATCAAGCTATATCAAATGGATGTGAAAAGTGCTTTCTTGAATGGATTCATAAATGAGCTAGTGTCGTTGAGCAACCTCAGGGATTTAAAAGATATTAAAAAGCCCAACCATGTCTACAAGTTGAAGAAGGCTCTCTATGGCTTGAAGCAAGCTCCTAGGGCATGGTATGAGAGATGAGAGATTTCTTAATCTCCAAAGGGTTCAGATGGGGAAGGTTGATAAACTCTCTTCACCAAAGAAAATTAGCAAAGACTTGTTTGTGTTGCAAATCTATGTGGATGACATTATTTTTTGGATCAACCAACCAAGACTTTTATGAGAAAAGTTTGGAGAAATGATGGCAAAAAATTTAAAATGTCTATGATTGGAGAGCTTAGCTACTTTCTTGGTCTATAAATCAAACAGTGAAGAAAGGCATATTTGTGAGTCAAAGCAAGTATATCAAGGACATGTTGAAAGAAGTTTAGAATGGAAGAAGCCAAGTCAATTGGGACGCAATGAGGGAACAAATGGTCATCTTGACTTGGATACAATTGTGGCAACATGGTAGGTCAAAAGTTGTATCGGTCCATGATTGAAAAAGCCTATGTGACCGCTTCTAGGCCGGATGTCATGTTTAGTGTGTGCATGTGCAAGGTTTCCAAGCTTCACCAAGAAAGTCATTTGAAAGCAACCAAAGAGAATATTGAGAATATCTTAAGCACACACACCAAAT